>QGMG01000705.1:0-20157 GCA_007825325.1 Lachnellula cervina | reverse complement strand
GTGAAGACGGTGAAGATCATGACGGAGCGGGACTGGGCGCTCGCGAGATCGGCTTGTAGGCGCGCGAGGCGCACTTCGTCGACTTGGGCTTGGCGTTGGACCATTTGAAGGAGTTTGTCAAACTGGGGGGGTGTTAGTTGTGGGAGTGACGAAGCTGAGTGGAATGGAATAGGATTGGGGTATGAACAAACATCGTCGCGAGTGCTTTGCACGCTTTCGATCATCTTTTTGGTGTGAAGTAGATACTCGTCGAGTTTTCTAATGGCTTGGTCTAGAAATCCTAAAGCGTTGCCCATGGATCCGGCAGAGGACCAACTCTTGTAACGTTCAATCATGTCGTTGATAGCCGCTTTTTGGGCTCCGAAGAGCCTTTGTAGGGTCTTGAGCTCGTCTTCTATATCGCGTAGCTCGAGTAAGGCGGATGTGTTCTCCCGGTTCTGCTTTTCGGCTAATGCTCCTTCGCGTTTGTGTTTTGCTCTGATGTTTGTGGTTCGGACTGCAGGGTCATAGTCAGTTGCCTTGTCCCGGAATCCTCGCGCCCGGAATCGCTTGAAGGAGGTCGTCATTTTCTCAGTCTGTCATGGTATTAAGTAAAATTCCCAGCCGAGCATCAGCTTTAAACTTACCAGAATACTGATAGCCTCCTCAAAAATACGGAAGATTTCAAGGTCTGGATGAGAAGAGCGCTCGAAAAGCACTGTGACGGCATGAAGTGCAACTAATGCTGCCAAGTCGAAAGAGTTTTCGCATCTCGAAGTCAAGTCTGCGTTTACTTCGTTAAAGAGACTGTTGCGCAGATCTGCTTGTTGGTATAGTCTTCCGTCGGTAGTCAAAGTTTCTCTCTGTATTGCTGCGTGAGTAGATATATCCATGTGCAATCGCGTAGCTAGTTAGTCAGTCTCTCCCTCGCCCTCAGTCCTCAGTCCTCAGTCCACCCTCTCGGCCTCCACGGCAGTGGCCCCCGGAGGGCCAGCGGAGCGTCACCACCCCGACGATATATATACGGAGTATACACTTGAGTGAAAGACGCTCCGCTGGCCCTCCGGGGGCCACTGCCGTGGGGGCCGAGAAGGGCTCGGCATCAAATATGAATCCTTGAGTAGTAGCAACATCATATTAAGAATGCATCCAAACTTGAAATGATCTCTGACGCGATATCAAGACTCTAAACCATGAAAAAGTAATGATAGTGAAGGTACATACTCTTGGAAAGCAAGTCAAAGTTGTTCCTGAGAGGCTCTTGTTAGTACAATGGCAGACAATAGATTCTAGTCGAGACCGTGGGAGTAAGATAAACATACCTTTGTCAACAATCCACAGCCAAACTTGATCGACCATCAGGACATTTCCATCTAAAATATCTTCATCGGATTCCTCTTCGCTCCCACTCCCACTCTCGCTCTCATCCGAATCCTCATTATCATATCCACCTTCCTGGTTCTCTTCACCGTCGCCTTGAGTCTCTCCGCTACTACTTCCGTTGGTTTTCATGTCATTACTATAGAGATTCTTCTTGGAGTTTTGAGGTCGCTGTTTAGTCATCTTATACAACATCTGATCGTCATCTCTCGCTCTTGTATCAAGAAGCCCAGGATACCCAAACTGGTCAAGAGTCCGCCGGCAGTTAATTGGCGGATCGTGACCAAGGAATTGCCAGAGTACTTTAAGTTCCAACGACTCTAATTTAGACACAGACTGGGGTACTGGACGTGAGCGTCCTTGCTTGAGGCGTTGTTTGATCAGTGTTCTCCTTTTGACGAGGGCTTTGTAGGTGTCGAAGTGGAGAAAGGGAAGGTAGAGGCACATTTGACTGGGATCCGATGACTGCGAGCCACTCGGTGGCGTGGACGGGGATGCTGAGAGGATATTTAGCAGATACTAATGATTGAGAGGAATCTGAGGTGGCTTACATTTGTTTGGTCCAATAGCCGGGCACCCAGGTTTGACAAAACATGCATGGTGTTCTGCATGTCGTCCACGAACATGCCTAGATTCCCAGTTTTCCACACTTAGTAGCTTGTCATAATGATTCAATCCCTTCTCAACTGATATTGCCTCCAGAATATCCTATTGCAAATAAGCAAAAGCTATTGGTGTGATGAAATGACCTACTTTTACCCAACTAGGATTATTGAACGGGACATGCACCCACACCAATTTTTGATTTGAGACATCCGGTTTGGAGAACAAGACTCGATTCGAGGGGTTGATGGCGCTTTCGCTCCCTCTACGCCCTCTAGGTAAGCTGTTTTGGACTAACACACCTGGCCTTAGCAATAATGATTGAATCTGTACTCCGCTGTGTCTTCGTAGCTGGTTCACATCATACAGGCCGACATCTCTGGCAGGTTCCAACACAACTGGAGGAGGTAGTGAGCCTGGAGTCGTGATCCCATGGGCGTTTGCGGGTGATGGGACGGGCCCTACTTCTTCCGAAAGCATAGAGGAGATGCTGTTCCTGGAATTTGTTGGTTCAAGGGCAGAAGTAATGGCCTCGAAAGCTGAGATGGAAGAGAGGGTATTCTGATGGGTAGAAGAACCTGCAGCTCTTTCTTTGCTTTTACTCTTACGTAACTTTTTGCCGTGTCTCGTCGAATCAAGCTTGCTCGACGGGATTCTCAAGGACTGAGAGGGATCATTGAAAGCAGGATCGGGTGAAGCTGTCTGGGCATCTCTTGGTCTATCGGGCAACAACGACGCTGCGCGAGTATTGGGTCTTAAATGTTGCGTTTCGCGAGGCGCAACAGTTACTTCTGCCAATCTATCTTCCAGCAATCTCGCCGGACCCAGTTTCTTGAAGTCACGTAGAGATCTATTGGTAGACCAGACTCTAGGAGGGTGTTTGCCGTCATCTACTAGCACTGTGCTCTCATAGAAGCCGTTGATTTCGACCTGAACTTTATCTTCTAGCTTCATATCAGTATGTTTCATTTTACTTAGCTCGCATGCTTTCTTGACAGCATGCGCCAATTCGCCGAGGTAAGACGTCTTTGTTTGTGTATTGTTGCTGTCAAATGATGCACAGCTTGCGTGGTCACTGAGGAGGGGATATACTACTTCATGGCGGAGATTCAGTAATGCGGATTTGATTGACGTAATTGGAGCGTGGAAAGGAAAGCGGTCGGATTCGATGAGATTTGTGTTGGTTAGATCCGAATCTACAGTCTCGAAGAACGACCAGATGTGAAGGTCCGTAACCAGGGCTTTGAAATTTGAGTCGATTTCGCGCAGCAGACCGTTGTCCAGTTGTAGCTGCTTCGCTATTGTTCGCGGGATTGGTCCCTTCAGACTTAGGATTTCTTGGATTTTTTCCGAAAAGGTTGACATCGACAGATAGCTCGAGCCTCGATGTGGGGTTGCTATAGTTTTCAACTCAGTACTGAAAACCCATCACAATGTATCTGGCCTACCGAAGAATGTCACACCATAGCAGTCACCTAAGATGGAGCTTCTGCGGCTGTGGGCTTCCGTGAGGGCTAGCTTGACAACAAGTCCCCCAGTACTATGGCAGACGAAGAATATTGGGCGTTGCTGCCCCTGCGAATCATTTTAGCTTGAGAATACTGAGGAGCAGATGACCCAAAGCTTCTTCAACAATATGAAACATGCTTCGATTTCCATACCTCTTTTTGCCGCAAGTCTTCGATGGTTTGAAGTAGTCTCTTCGCCAGCAGCTTCAAGGTATGATTCTCATCCGGCGCGCCATGATCATACAACAAAACACGGGCTTTCTGCAGCGGCTTTTGAGTACGAATGCCGCGTGTGATCCAAGCTGGCTCGGTTCGGTCTCGCCCTGATCGAGACGTAGACATTCGCATAGGCTGAGAAGAGTAGACTGGGTTCATAGGCGTCATTCTCATAAGCTCAATTTGGATCTGACTCGGTGTTTCAAGGGTGCTGAGGTCATCTTGAGAATACTTGGATTTTGGTGCCCATGTCTTTTCTGGATCTCCGTAAATAGCTGGCACGCCTATAATGCTTTTGAAAAGGTAAGCCTCTGAACGAGCGCGTTGTTCAGTTGAATTACTCACTCAACCTCAGTTGCAAATCCTGGGCTTGGGACAGGAGGATCACGCTTCACGAAGGCCGACTTTTCAAGATTTCCAGTGCTATTGGTATTCAAGGAAGGTCCATGACTATTTGAGACATTGGTAACCGGAGTGGAAGGAGCGATATGATCTCGCAGGCCTAAATCTTCCCTCGTAGAACTCGCGTCAGAGTTCGCATCGCTGGAAGGAGCGACATGAATGAGTGGGATATCGGGAACTCGAGGTTGAGAATTACTAGCGGCATCGTGTGCCATCACAATTGAAAGCTGAGAGCTCCGTCGAATGTGACTGGGGTCGATTATACAGATGATGATGCTTGAATAAGAATTGACTGGAGAGAGGTTAAGAGCATGGCGCAAGGAAGCAAATTGACAAGAACGACAAAGCAGAAAATACTCGAATACGCTGGCCTATCATCAATCACCAGATGAGCAGCCCATCTCCCAAGGCTGGGAACGGGGGGCGGATCGGTCCATTTGAAGAGGCTCAATTCAAGCCAGACCAGGGTACGGAGTACAGGGCGCGTAATTCGCTGACATCGAAGCTGATATTGCGATACCTCGACTTTGTGATTGAGTATCATTGGCTCACTTGAGCCGGATATAAGCTTGGTGAAGGGCAGATGTGGGATTGGGGCCAATAGTGATTGTGGCTGCCAGGTCTTGCAGATATGCTGTGCAGCCGAGAAAATGCATCTGTCCTAATTAAGCAGGTCTTCCTGCTGAGCTCAACCCCCCCCGGCAAATGGTCACGTGGTTGTAATGATCTCTTCGCCGGTTCAATCAGTTACGCAGCAATGTACGAAGAAATGATTTCACCCTTTGCACAGAGTCTTCGGGCTTCTAGTAACGAAATCAATTATATAACAACCTACAGTTCCCTATCTTTCGTTGAATTCCCTCTCTTCCTCTGCTCCTTCAAAGCAGCCAAGAACTCCTTGGCCCAACCTGCTTTCGACGCAGACTTCGAGAAAATCTTGACGTGATGCTCCCAACACCCATCTCCTAGCATCGTCTCTTCGGCTTCACAGACCTTCGTTTCACTCACAGGAATTCTCGGCCACACGTTCAAAACGGCCCCCATACCCTCGTCGAGGAAATTATCCATTACCAGCTGGCCCACGTTCCGTCTGACGACATCAAACTCTTCTTCCTTCTTCAGGAAGATCTCGAGCAAAAGCTCCATGCCTCCTTTCTCAATGAAGGTGTCTCGGATGGTAGGTTCCCGGAGTAATCCACTAATAGCATTGACCTTTGCTTTCAAGGCACTGGGACTCTTCTCTAGATCTAAGCGCGAACGTAATATGTCGACGAAGTTCTTCTGGGTGCTCGCGGATATATCCAGTCCGCAGGTTGGGTACATGACCATTTTCGAATAGCCGGCCACTTCCTTCAAGGCAGTAGGGTTGTTCTGGATAGATGATGCGAGAATAGCAGCGGCCTTGTGGTCTCGGCCGTTCTCGGTAGCGGGGATCTTTTCGGATCCGGACCCTAGGGTTAAGCAGACGAGCTTCTCGAGGACTGGCCCGTCTTTGGCGATTTCGACGCCATAGTAGATATCGTGGGAGAGGTCGAAGAGGTCGTCGAGCGCGCCGTCAATCGCGCGCGCGTCCATCTTAATCGTCAAGAGAGCCTTTTGAAATGTGCCCATTTCGTCACCAGCTTCTGCGTTGGGGATTGGAGGTGGAATTTTGCCTGCGTCCTTGTACACTGGGGCTTCTATGGGAACTTGGTCCCGTAGAGCGGGCTTCTCTGGTTCTGGTTCTGGCTGTGCTTCTGGTTGGTCTACGATAACCATCGCTTGTTCAGTTGGAATTCCTTCTGGATTGTGCCCCTCGTCCCCCTCCATTGGGATATTGAGCCGTGCTTCTTTCTCGCCCGAATATATGTTCATTCGTACATGCAGACCCGGGGGGATATCTTGGCCTTCTTTGATAGTTTGAAAGTCTTTTGTAGGTTCGAAGATGCGAGGATAGCATTCTGCGGCGTTGGACGTAGGGCAGATGAGGTCGGTGGATGCGACTGGAGAGTCAGGGGATGAAGAGATGGCCCGAGCCAGTGTTGGTAAGAATAGCCATGCCAGGCCTACAAGGCAGCGTGTGGGTATTTGAACCATGTTGAGAGGGATGTCGTGGAAGTACTCGTCCGAATTTTCTTTGCCGTCTAGGAAGTCGAACCTTTAAGAAGTGTTGTGTGCAAAAGACCACGTTTCAGTAAGTCTTAGGCTTCAGTCAGTGGCAACGATAGAGAGGACACGATTTAATCTCCGCTTTAATCTTCGAAGTACACGTCTGTGTTGTGAAGCTGCTTCGGCGTCGGATACGGCTCTATTGAATGCCTTTAAATCGAGGGCTTTAGACAAACCCTCAGCTTGCCTTTGTTGCTCGACACACCAGGAATCGAGAACCCAGGGACAGTTAGAGAATAGGTCTCTTCCCTCCCAGCTGGATCGTATAACTGGGCAGTCCTGCCACTTGACTAGATACCAGATGAAGTTATTCTTGGCCTGTACCTGGGCGAGAATGCGTTCAGGAGGGTGGTCTTGGCCGTCGTCGGTGTCTAGAGAGGCAATAGATTCTTCGTCACTGAATTCTTCGTCGAGATCGTCTCCCAAATGCTCGAGGACTTGTTGTGGATTGTTGTTAGGTGTCCCCATCGTAAGGACAAGTGGCCAGCTCTCAGGATATATATGGACTCAGTCAGTATCAGTCATCTCGATAACACCAGTTCTGCCCCTGCTGTCCGCCTTGTTGTTCTTGAATCGTTCTAGCTCGCTCCAGATCCAAGCGTTTCTGCTGACTAATCCGGCTTTGAACCTCCACCAGCTCCCAATCCAATGCCAACCTTAAATGCTTGGAATTGAAGGCTTTCAAGAATCAATTGAGCCACCCCATCATGCTTGCACTTCGGCCAAAGGCAGTACGGGCTGCTGAGCGCCTTCCTACAGCTATTTCTCGAGGAACACGACGACATGCGTCTGGTCACGGCGCAGACCATGGCCACCATGCGGGACCCAAGGAGGAGTCGTTAGGAGTGAGTGCATGCGGAACTGAGACTTGGGCACCTGCTGATAATGATGTAGCCTCAACTATGGGTTCTCCTCGCCGCGATCCCCATCTCCGTGGGAGTCTACACAATATCCAGACCTGACAAGAATGGGAAGATGACGGGGCTGACTCAATTGATCGACAAATACTCGTCCTACAAGGAGGCATGGGCAGCGCGGAATACTCTTCATACTGATATGATTGAGCAAGCTGCCTTTGACAGCAACTTATTCAAGAACTCGAAAGGGACCAAGCATATAGACTTAGGGTTCCCAGAGTAGGTTTTGCAACAGATGTGATAGCAGGCCGTAATGCTAACTATTGGCCCAGGATCTTCAATACAGGTTCACCGTACAATGTAGTTGCTGGACAGGGTGCGAGAGGTATGGATGAGATGGTAGCCCACTATCAGAAGGCGAACGCGGATGCAGATGAGCGGAGAACCAAGGCATTGGCTGCGAAGGAGAAATGAAGAAGTCGAAATGAAGCAGGCGAAACGATAAACCCATACATATGACTTGTTTTCTACACAACTTTTCATCCAAGTGATTGTTCCTGAAGGCCATGTCTTCAATCTGGTGGGTCAATAGTCCTGAGTAGCCAAGGCCGTGTTTTCTCTGCCTACGGCCGGTGGCCTTGCGCATTCTCTGATTTTAAGACTTGTCTGCTTCACTTGCTAAAATCATTCCAAGTCTTCAACTTCGGCTATAAAAATATGCAAAGAGGGGGTTTTATCTTTCAATGTCTCGAATCTTGTGGGAAAATCTCATGTAGTAAGGACAATTGTTGGGTCCCCGGTCGTGCCTTCCATTTCAATATGCCACCATCGGCATACAAGCTCCTTTTCCCCTGCTTGTTCTTCTTCCCTTTACAATATCAACAATCATTATAGATAGCATTGCCAACCCTTTAGCATTCGCTACAATTCAAAAGTATCACCTTATTCATTTACACTACATCACGCTGTATACGGCTCCACAGACGCTGGTGGTATAGGAATCGGACGACAACGGGTAGGTGGTTCTACTCATCTGCCCTACTCCATTTTGCTAACGCCCAATAGCCACTCATCCACTTAAGGTCCAGACAAATGTCGCGCCCCTCCCGCTCCCCTCCCGTTACGCTCACTCTCACACCACATCGGCAGAGACGAACAAAATGTCTCACAGCCACTCGGCGTATCAGGCCCGGAGCTATAATCCTCGACGAATTTGTCGTGGCTTCCAATCGGGAGATCACAATCGATGAAAACGATGGACCACAGGTTACAGAGAGTAGAGAGGGAGAGATAGAAGCCAAGCATAGGGAACAACAGGATAGACGGATTACGGAGTGGATTGTCAATAAAGGGCTCACCGGAAACGCCGATGACACGTATAGAGATTACTCCCTTCGGCGGGGAGACCTTACTGATCGGTGGGACTATCTTCTCGCTCCTCGCTCTCTACTGACGCGTGGCTGATAGGTCCCGATACCTACGTCGATTATACAATGGCAATATCCCCTTCCTCCATCACTCCTGCACTCCTAACGCAACTTTGGTACATGGTGAGAAAACAGGAAGGGTTTATGCAAGACGAACCATCCTAGAAGGCGACGAGGTAACGATTGCGTACGGACCGGAGAGCATCGAGACATTGGAGACAGAGTATGGATTCAAATGCCATTGTTCCAGGAAATGCTTCCGACGGTCGGAGGGCAGAGAACCAACCTTGGCTGAGATGAGGGGAGACCACCGTATACGAGGGTCTTCCTCATGGAAGTGGCAACGGCTCAAATCCTCGATCAAGGAGTACTGGTGCATTCACTTTAAGAAGCCGGAGAAGCTGGATACCCTCGATGACTAGGAGGTGGAAAAGGTCCGATGGGGAAGTCTGTCTCGAATGACCCATTGTCTGTGTATTGAACCATCCATTGTCTGTAGAACATTCAGCGTAGTTAGCATTATTGAACACCATCAACAGCGTTCCCATCTTCCACCCTGTGCAAGAAACCCGTTAGTTACAATGTTCCAACATCGATGAGATGATCAAAGAGCTGCTCAATCGCCTAGACTCATTCCTCCCTTCGGCTGTGTACTCTTCGTGGGATGAATGTAGCTTCCTCTTTAAAGATGATACCGTAGATATGTTCGAGCATAGTAGGGAGAAGGGAAGAAGCTGCTTCCACCAAAGAATACTCGTTCACGTGATGCTGTCACGGGACTACCCCGGATCAACGGAACGGACGCTAAGAAAAACTTCCCCACGCTTTGTCTAGAACAATGGCTGAGGGAGGTCATACGCAGCTTGCCCAAACAGTTCCCATCCCCCCCATATCTCTATACCTGAACATGACCAGACTGGCCACATGCGAATGTCTTGATATTCTCAGAACTGCTTCTGTGTTATAGTATCATCTGTTATGCTCGACGGACTGATGTGTTGCTTTCATTCGACACGATACACATTTGTGCTCGTCTATCCCGGACAACAACCGAACATATACCTATATTGACTCCCCTCTTCTTGTCGACCTTGAGACTATTCATAGATTATCTAACATCCGATTCTGAGACCTTTAAACTACTGACCTGTCTAGAATAGCAGCATAGCATCGCATCCTGGCTCGCCCAACGTTACCTTTGCCTTTGCCTTGGTTTGGCTCTAGACAAGGAGCCTTTCCGGATCAACCTGCATCTCCTGTACCCTCTCAACCCCCAATTCCTCCAATCCCAGGGGCCCTCTTCCTCCATCGATCCGCATATCGGAAGTCCTGTAGCTGAGGGCGTTTTATGTTCCCGTAACTTACTAGAAGAACTTTGGTCTTATCAGTCACGGCAAAAGGACGCCTGGTCTGGCCTGCCAACCAAAACATCCTCCTGCCCGAGCAAGCGGGCTTTGTTATCATTCCGGAACCGCAAAACATCGTGAGACTGAATTCCGCTGCGATTAAAGTGGAGATATCTTTCTCTTTCACATGCCCTGAGGTTCTTTGGACATCTACCGGCTCTCCTTTTCCGATACGGTTCTCTTTCTCCGATACCTTTGAAGCTTTCACGAATCAAGACCACCCTGATTCCTCCCACGCACGGATCTCAGAGCCCCAACCCGACGACTACCTTTTTCTTTGCACGTCTCGGAATAATACACCCGCTGCAGAAGACTGTTGGTTGTACCATATGCGAGGCTGCGTTGGTATTAGTATTACCCAGACAGACTGGTTGAGGTACGTAGTATTGCTTTCTTGTCACGTTCCGCCTCAGTCCTCCCGGTACCAAGTTCGGGGTTGCGGATACCACGTTAGCTCGGCATATCCCCCAGTTAGTGCACGGGAGTGGAGCTCACATTGCATGGCCATATGGCTGGTGTCGTGACAATCTACGGAGTAATGCCAGCATGTGGCTCTCAATGCAGAGGGATCAGAAATCCATTGCGGGGCAAATACCCACCCCCACTATGGATGGTATCCCTCTTCGGCTCCAGTTATAACTAAACCTCCGGCTACCCTTAAGGGTACATCAACTCCCCTTTCTATTTCATTCTTCTTTAAACATTATCAGTCAATCAATTCAGTGGGATGCCGTCCTACTGTCTCCAAGACTGCCATTACTTCTACCGCACAGCATTGCGCGGTCTGAATATCAGCACTTCCATTTCTCCGCTCTATAGTTAAAGGCAACAGGCTGACCAAGATGCCTTCCTCTACCACCTCAGTTCGGACCTTTACGATGCCAAAGTCCCTGAACGCGTCCTTGGCTGCGGAGCCGGGCAAAGCAAAACATGCCTCAGAAGGAGGTCGATCCGCGGAGGGGGTTAAGCAAGTTAGTGAGAGCTACTCCAAGGACCAGAAAGATCCTCTCAGCAACCAGCCAAAACCAAAGCCAGGAATTACCTTTGCTGCCCAGGATAAGCTTCCTAAGTTGCCGATTCCCGAGTTGGAACATAGCATGACAGGGTATCTGAACGCTTTGAAGCCTTTACAAAGTCCCAGAGAACACGCCGAAACGCAGCAAGCGGTTGAAGAGTTTCTCAAGAGTGAGGGGCCGGAGCTTCAAGAAAGATTGAAGAAGTATGCTACAGGTAAAACGAGTTATATTGAACAGTTCTGTAAGTATATATGTATATACATGTATATATTTACCATCACTTACATTTAACCAGGGTATGACTCTTATCTCAACTTCGATAACCCCGTCGTCCTAAATCTCAACCCTTTCTTTCTTTTGGAAGATGACCCCACTCCGGCAAGGAATAACCAAGTCACCCGTGCCGCCTCACTTGTGGTATCGGCCCTGTCATTTGTCCGTGCTGTCAGAAGGGAGGAGCTACCTCCCGACAACATTAGAGGAACCCCCCTCTGCATGTATCAATATTCGAGATTGTTTGGAACTGCTCGTGTACCTACGGAGAATGGATGTCAAATCGGACAAGATCCCGATGCGAAGCATGTTGTCGTCCTATGCCATGGCCAGTTCTACTGGTTCGACGTCCTTGATGAAAACTCAGATCTCATTATGACCGAGAAAGACATGTCAATCAACCTCCAAACGATCGTTGATGACGCCCAGCAAACGCCTATCCAAGACGCCGCCAAAGGTGCACTAGGTGTTCTCAGTACGGAAAACCGTAAGATTTGGTCAGGACTGAGAGATACGATGACTAGAAATGAGGGTTCGAACAACGCCGACTGTCTGGGAATAGTAGACTCGGCATTATTCATCCTCTGTCTCGATTACACCGAGCCAGCATCCGGAGCAGAGCTTTGCCAGAACATGCTTTGCGGATCAAGTTTGGTTGAGAAGGGAGTTCAGGTCGGCACTTGCACGAATCGATGGTACGACAAGCTGCAAATTATTGTTTGCAAGAATGGCAGTGCGGGCATTAATTTTGAACACACTGGTGTTGATGGTCATACTGTTCTGCGATTTGCAAGTGATCTATACACGGATACAATTCTGAGGTTCGCCCGGACCATAAATGGTGGAGCTCCGAGTCTTTGGGCTTCCACGAGCCCTGATCCATCGAAACGCGACCCGGCGAGCTTCGGAGACGTTAACACGACACCTCATAAGCTGGAATGGGATATGGTCCCTGAACTCAGCATTGCACTACGATTCGCTGAAACCCGCTTGGCGGACCTCATTCAACAAAACGAGTTCCAGACGCTCGACTTTGCGGCTTATGGTAAGAACTTCATAACTGCCATGGGATTCTCACCTGATGCTTTCGTTCAAATGGCTTTCCAGGCTGCCTACTACGGGCTTTATGGCCGAGTGGAATGCACCTACGAACCAGCAATGACCAAAGTCTATCTCCACGGTCGAACGGAAGCTATTCGATCAGTGACTCCTGAATCCGTGGACTTTGTTCAAACCTTCTGGGCTGAGAACCCACCGCAACAAAAAGTCGATACTCTAAAGAAAGCATGCCAAAAGCACACTGCAAACACAAAAGAATGCGCAAAAGCACAAGGCTGTGATCGACACTTGTACGCCCTCTACAGCGTCTGGCAAAAGGCTCTCGACGAAGATGGAGCAGAAGCCGCAAGCAGCTACGGCAGCAACGGATATTCCAGCCCCATCGATGGCGGCTCAGAACGCGACCCCTCATCCGTATTCGGCAGCCCTAACCGCAACTCAGTCCTATCCAACGACGGCGACGACGTTCTTTCGCTGCCCTCCCGTTATCGCAATAACAGTTCCCCGCCCCGTCCAGGCCAACAGCACGCCATGCCTCACTTGTTTGCCGACAGTGGCTGGGATAAACTCAACAACACCATCCTATCTACCTCGAACTGCGGAAACCCCTCGCTCCGCCACTTTGGCTTCGGACCCACGACAGGAGAGGGGTTTGGAATCGGGTATATTATCAAAGATGAGGGCATCAGCATTTGCGCGAGCAGTAAACACAGACAAACGAAACGCTTCGTCGATGCGATTGAGAGCTATCTCCTTGAGATCCGCCGGGTCCTGCGCACCACACAGCGCAGTACGTCGCCCAAAGCATCGCGCGCACGTGAAGCCACGACGAGTAGGCCAAAGACGGCGAGTAGACTTAAGAGTCGCGGGAGGGTGATTCGGGCTACGGAGGGGAAGAGGACGCCGGGTGCGATGACGCCGGTGGATAGTACGGCGGGGAGTGATGATGAGGGATTGGGTGGCTGTAAGTCTAAGATTTTGAATTATCTGAATTCTTGTGGCGCGAATATGGATGTGGATGTGGATTTGCAAGTCTGGATTGAGGCTGATGATACATGCGTAGATGGATTTTTCGATGCTGGGATGTTACTACAGGCTCTGAAAGCGAGAGGGGAGGGTCTAGGGGACGATGCGAAGGCACCAGAGGCCAGGAGACGCGAGATTGGGAAGAAATTGAGGTTGAGTGAGTATTGAGAAATTGATAATACGAGGTGAGGGGGGGGAGGGAGGCATTGAAAACGGAGATTGGCATGTCAAGGGGGTCGACGTTGGGAAGAGGCGGATAATTACGCACAGTAGATGAGATGAGATGGATGACAGAGGCGTGTACTTGTATCCTTGGACTTTGTAGGATTGTTCTCGAGTAAAGCCAAAGAAAGATAAGGTTGATTTTAACGTGAGCTATCTAGCTTTAATTGACGGATTTCAAAAATAGACATGATGACTGGGATGAGATGAGATGAGCCGCTAGCTCGATTGCTCGCGAGAAACACGACATGATCCTGTAGGATGGATCGCACCTGTAGCCGGCGCCGTAGGTACCGTAGCATAGCCTGCCTTGCACCACCTGCCACGCACGTTGTGGAAGGGAATGTGGTTGCGCACCGGAAGGAAGGAAGGATAGAGAATCAATATTGTGTGACGTGCGGAGTACAGTACCGTACCGTACCGTACCTCAAGGGAGAGAAGGAGTTGGAGTGCTGTGCAGTGCAGTGCATATCGGGAGGAATACCGGTATGGCAACGCAAGTCAATTAAATGCAGCGCGAAGGAGGGAGGAGGGGAGATGGATCTTGGGGTACAGGAGAGGATGGGATGGATAGGAGCAGTAAGTTTAAATCGCATCGTCGGCGTCATGGCGTGTAATTGTTTTTGTAATTGCTATTTCTGGAATTGATTGATGAATAGACTGATTGATAGTGACTTGCTGCGCAGTAAGTAAGCGCGTGCGAGATATAGCAAGAACTCAGGCGCGCGCGAACGAACAAACGAGTGGGTGGATGGGAATCATGGGATGAAACGAAACGAAACAAAACGATGCCGCGATTCGCGAGTGGGAAGAGGAGGTGCGAGTTTGAGACTGTCACTGCACTGCGGCCACACTCGAGTATATAACCGGTATTTATAAATGATCGGCTGAGGTGAGTGAGGTCGGTGAGCTTATTTTATCATTGCGCTTGTGTGTTACCTATGCTCGAGTCCGGTGTCTGGACTGTGCAGAAGTTGAAACTTGGCTTGGGTAAATAAAAAGATGGTGGTTTAGCATGCGAGGGAGAGAGTTTCTGATAAGATGCGATGCTTGTCTGGTACGAGTAAATAAGCTTATGATTATAAGTGTTATTTGTTGGGACTGGTGGAACTTGGAAAGGGGTAGAAGAACTTGACAGATGGTGGTGGAAAAAGCGGGAGAAGAGAAACAGAAAGAGAAAATTTGTTTGCGAGGGCCCTGCCGAAATAGGAAGGATGAGTGGTGTTGTGATGTGACCCACCTGAAAGAGAGCGCCAAAGAAGGAAAGAAAGTGGTGAAAGAGAGGTCAACCATGCCAAGCAGTGTGTTGGCTGCCACGCACATACCGTACCCTTTGTTGTTTGTTATTCACAGCGAACAGCATCTAATAAACTTACAGAATCCAGAATGAACCCAGAATCATAGTTGCACTTGGCAGAGTGAAATGCCAAGCTGGCGAGACTGGCTTTTCCTTACACTTCTAGAACTCGTACTTCATGATCATCTTCCGATTATTCTCTTCCCTGTATATGGTGTACAGTAGCGGTAGCTCTGCAAATCGCTTCGTCTTCATCTTACTTATCTTCGTCCCAAAGAATTGCAGAGTCCCGAGCTCGAGTCCACAGCATCAGTCCAGACTCGAGATCTTCATTTAATCTTCTGCTACTTTTTCGTTGGCCACGCAGGTGCTGAAACGTGCCTAACTACTTTATTACTACTGTAGCAGTGTAGGTGGGCGAAAAACAGGTCAAATTTAAAATTCAGGTACGGTTTTTACCCCTGACGCTGAGATGTGCCGTCAGGGGATAACCGGCCCTCTGAGCCTTACTATTGGTGACTTGTTCCCTCCCGGCTCAGGGGCCGTTTTAATCTTTTCTCAGGAACCAACACCCATCGCCCATCGGCTCTTCACCCCAGCACTGACTCCTGATGAGATGAACTGGCGTGCCGCGCACACTACGGAGTACTCCACTTCCGCTGACTTCCCTCGTAATGGCAAATCTAATCAAATCAAAATGCGCTGCCAGCCTACCACTCCACTACAAAGTGGGTTTCCTGCACGTCTCTTCCTTCACAGGGCCCGAGGGTTCAAGGGGTCCCTGTCAGCCAACGAGTTCGGGCAGGTCGTTTAGTCGTTTATTAAAAGGCGAAGGATCGCATCCTCCCTCGTTTCCCTTTTTCTCTCTGGTTACCCTCATTCTTTTGGTCTTGCTCGTCCGTCCTTCATATACATCACCACACCTTCTTTTTTGCTTACGCTCTTCCCCACGATCATTTTTCGCTCCTTTGCAAGGCTGCGCAGGTTCTCTCTCAATCACCTACAATCCTTATCACAGCTATTCCTAGCACCAGCAAACAATCACTAAACAATCACCAAACAATCACTCATTCATCGATTGAAGAGAACTGTTCAGACCAACATCAGCAAAAGCTCAATTACACCCTCCACCCAATCTAAAACTTGGAATATTTCCCGAAAACACAAACAACACCAACATGCGTACAACATTCTCAAGTATGGCCGTCCTGGCCATGTCTTTGCTGGCCAAAGATGTCGTAGCTAGCCCAATCCGGATGCGAGACGTGTCGGTGGAAATCAACGAAGATGTCCAGGTTGTCAAGGAAGCGGACGGAAGCCTCCAGACTACTGGCACAATCCTGTCTACCGAGACCGTTACCAATGGAGGACAAGCTCCAGCAACTTCAGCAGCAGCTGTTGCGGTCTCATCTCCAGCCGTGTTTGCTGAGAAGGAAGCTGTTAAACCCGCAGTAACCTCTGCTGCAGCAGCCTATGTTGCTCCAACCTCAGTCTACGTTGCTCCCACCACAGCGGCCAAGCCTACTACGACTTCCGCTGCTGCAGTCTATTCCAGCAAACCATCCAGCACTGCAGTATCCAGCGCCGCGGCATCCAGCACTGCATCATCCAGCACCAGTGGCGGCAAGAAGGGTCTCCTTTTCGACTACTGGGCGGATTCGACTGCTATTGCTTCCTTCATCAAGGGAGATTCAAGTGCCGCCTCTGTGTATTCTTGGTCTAGCAGCTGGTGCCCTGAAATTGTCAGCGCCTTTCCCACGAACATCGAGCAGGTGCCACAACTGTGGGGACTTCGAACACAACAAAATGGTGGAACAGAAGATGTGAAAAACTTTGATGCCGCCGCCGGAAAGTCATCCGCTACACACTACATGGGATTCAACGAACCTGATCAGTGCGGAGGTGGTGGATCTTGTATCACAGTGACTGACGCCCAAACCGGATGGGCTGCCTTTGCAACCAAGTACCACGGAAAGAAGACACTCGTTTCCCCAAGTGTCACCAATGGAGACGTCGATGGAACCACTCCCAAGGGTCTCCCCTGGTTGAAGCAGTTCCTCCAGGGTTCCGGTATCGACAGCACTGTTGACGCTATTGGTATCCACTGGTATGGTGGAAGTGACAACGACGTCAATGGAGCATGCACCAACCTGCTCTCGCAGATCGATGCCGCCAAGGTCGTCGCCGGCTCCAACAGAAACGTCTGGCTCACCGAGTTCCAATACCAAGGTACCGATGTGCAGGGCTTCCTCAAGACTTGTGTGCCACAACTGGATCAAAAGGCTGGACTCGACCGCTACTCGTACAACCTGGCTGGTGGCTTGATCTCTTCCATCGGTAAGGCTCTTGCCTCCATTTAGATATTGGACTCGAGGATGTCTTTGTAACAAATTAAACTTAAAACGACGATAACGTTCATGTATATATTTTAGCATTTTAGGGGGCGAAATCTGGTGGATGAAATGGTATTGGTTGGAAATATTATTATACTCGTATAGGAGTAGCCGTCTGTAGCTTTTGGAATACAGAATCCACCCATTTATGAATATTTCTGTACAGAGAAAATATGTGATTTGAAGTCGATACCGTGTGCTCCGCTGAACAACTTAGCGCAGTGGGGAAAGGCCATCACGGGTAATATATTCGAATGTAGCACACTCGTACCTCAAAGATGAATAGATGGGAATAGGGGACTCAAGGCCTAATGCTGGAAATTGTTTTTGCTCGTCGTCGTTATGCTCATTGCGGTTGTAAAAGACTATGTTGGAGATGAAGATCTTGCGCACGTGAGCTAAATGCCAAGGCCGAAATCCTATGCCTTTATCGCAGCGCAGCACAACATTTTTACGCCTCATAACACCAGGCCAGGCCAAAAATATCACACATTACACACAACACTTGTTCGAGCCGCAGTCAGTCACCGCTCTACGTACAATACAGATCCAGATATCCATCTCTTACCAACGACTGACTATCCGTTATTCACTCTCCCGACCTTCTTTCTGATGCATGCTCAAGTCCGACCAAAGGCATGCGATTTGATCTGCGTTGACGAGTGTTGATTGTCACCACCGCACCGCACCACACCACCGCCCGCAAACACAAACACGTCGCCATCATGCCGGTATAGACTCTTTTCACTAAGTGTAGGGGGTATAATCTACTAATATAATGGCACAGATCGGCGACCTTCTTGCCCAGATAACTGGTGAACCCAGAACCAGTTCCAGTTCCCTGCCCAATCCGCCCAAACGAAAAGCCCCCTCCACCGACACCCTCCACCGCCCAGCCGACAAGCTGCAAAGAACGAATCCCGCATCTACCTCTACCCCTACTTCCCGCCCCATAAACCCAAGCAACAAACCCTCCACCACCTCATCGTTTAAAAACGGCCAACCCACACCTCCGCCCAACGATGGCGCTCCTCCCACTTCCACCCCAGCAAAACCGCCAAAGAAAGGCTCGTTTGCCGAGATCATGGCGCGTGGGAAAGCGGTACAAGCTACGAGGGGGCAGGTAGGGCAGATTCGTCACAAGAGGATTGAGAAGCTGCCCAGTAAGCGGGAGAGGGAGGAGATGAAGGGGGGTGGAGTGCGTGCGGGGAAGAATATGGGGCCTGGAAGTGGAAGTGGAGGAGGCAAATTTAAGAATGGGGTTGCGCAGAATGGGAAGAGTGGTGGAAGTGGGAGTGCAGGTGGGATCAAGGGTGTTCGGAAAGGGGAGATAGGCCAGGAGCCAGAGAAGAAAGTCAAGAAAGCAGCTATGGCAACAACGGGTTACTCGGGTACAGCGCGGCCGAAACCCGGATCGTCATCTACATCTAAATCTCGCCCCGCCGCTCGTCCTCCTCCTTCGGCTTCCAAACAACGATACACATATGCCAGCGAAGAAGAAGACGAAGAAGAAGATGTGGAAATGGACCAGGGAGGTTACGCAAGTGACGTTAGTTCTGACATGGAAGCTGCGGCGTTTGAGGTCGACGAGGAAGAGGAGTTTGCGGCGCGGATGGCGAGGAAAGAGGATGCGGAGGCGTTGGCGGAGGAGAATCGCTTGAAGAGGGAGAAGGCGGAGAAGAAGAAGAGGTTGATGGAGATGGCTGCCAGGAGGCGCTGATCATTGCCTCTGCGTGTGGCTACAGTGGTTTGGAAACTGGGGCTACGATTGGATTGTATTGGATTTTCCCTTTCGTGGGTTCAAGGAAATTGGAGGGAGGGAAGGGAAGTGGATGGAATACCTAGAATAAGTGTAGGACTTTTACTGTGTGTATTTCATTTCTTTCTTCCTTTCTTCCATTTCAGGTACGTTGCAGTGTGGTGCTTTTAGCGATATGGTTATGGCGTTTCTATGGCATGGCATGGCATGGTTGGCATTAAAGAAGGCGTTTCTAAATTCTCTTGCTTTGGAGAGGAGATACAGATTGCTTTGTTCTGCTCTGCTTGCTTGCTTCCTTGCTTGCACGGGAGATGCGAAGGGAGTTGGAGTGTGTTGGGGTGTGTAGTAGAAAAGAAAGGAAAATAATACAATGCAATATATCTTAAAAGGCAAGCAAGCTAGCAGGCCCTTACTGCTTTGATATGTGGGGTAATGTATTTTAGGTAAGATAGGTAATATGGAGTGAGAGTTACAAGGTAGGTAGGTGTATTTCGTTGGGCTGGCTTACTAACCAAGCCCCTATCTTGTTGTAAGCTTGGAAGCTTCCCGCTTTCCTTTCGTCGTGTTTTTTGGTAGTCTTGATGCAATTGAATTTCGTCTAAAGGCCTCTTGGGCTCTATCCAACGCAATCTATACAAATACATATATACACCATCTAATCCAATTCTACTCTATTTCCTCTTGCCCTCCTCCTCCATCGCCACCCTTACACTCCCAATCAACATACCAGTAAACCAACTATCGGGTATACACTGCGTAAAGGCCCTCAGGAGCCAGTGCGCACACCAGCCCTCAACAATCTCATGCCCGCACCCAACCCTCTGCAACGCGCTCCTGGCGTACCTCCTCGCATCCGGCTGCACAATCGACACCTCCCCCGTACTCGTCCCCGTCTCCGTAACCATAGCCGTCATCAGCGCCAGCACCTCCACATCCCTGCCCTCGGCAACCATCTCCCTGCGCAACGCCTTGCTAAAACTACTATCGAACGCCTTGGTGCCCGAGTACACCGAGATGTACGGACTGCCCACGTCGGATATCGACGCCATGGTCAGCACCAGCGCGGGCGTCTGCAGCACCGGGAGCACGAAATGCGTCATCAGCGCCGGGAACCGCGCGTTCGTGTTGATGATGGCGTCGATGTCCGCCGCGTCCTCGTCCTCGTAGTTGGCAAACACGTGCCCCG
>QGMG01000704.1:0-20193 GCA_007825325.1 Lachnellula cervina | reverse complement strand
ACAGGGTTTCTTTATTGAGGTTAGTTGGGGCGATGAATGAATGAGTAGATGGATGAGGGGAAGTGAGCGGTGGGTTTTGCGCGTTTGTTTCTGTGGGGCTTGGCTAAGATTCGGGGGGAAGGGGGGTTCAAAACTCCTCTGTTGCATTATAATTCCCTTTTTCGCGAATCCTATAGCGGGATTTCTATCTCACTCATTCCTGCTTCTCGTTGCTGAGAATTAAAACTAAAACAGGGGCTTTGTTGTGGTGGATTATTTCTCCATGATGTATGTGCTCACTGCCGCGCAATGACACGGATGTTCTTGCTTTGATACCGCGTCTATACCAAAACGAGGAATGGAGTAAAAGTTTTGTTGCGTTTCGTTGCTTGCGTGTCCTTTTGGGAGGGGTGGCTACTATACTAAGAAGAGTAACGGAGTGAAGTTTTGTTGTGTTTCGTTGACTTGCGTTTGCGTGTCCTTTTTGGGGGGGGGGATTATGTCATTAGATTATGTGCTATGGAGAAGCTAAAGAATGGATGGATTCCTGTTCAGACGTCATTGTTTTTCAGAGAACGGTGGGATGGGATGGCATGGGATGGGGTTAAGAGCATATTTGGTTGGGGATCCAGTCTGGTCCTAGTCAGGGGAGAATGGATATGATGTAGGTAGGTAGGTGTGTCTTTTGAGTCAGAGGTGCGAGGAGGAGAATGCTGGGTTGGGATTTCAGAGTATGGGGAATTATGGGAATAGAGAAGGTATGTGGATTATTACATGTTTTGTTATTTTGAGGTTTGGGGTGTTTTATTTCTTACTCGTGCACTTTTTGCAGATGGAAATGGAATGGATGGATTGGGTGTTTGTCCGTTGTAATCATTACACCTTTTCCTAGGGGGGTTAGATTCCCGGCTGTCTGTTAGGTTGTGTGGGGTTTGCCCTCATCTCATCTTATCTCATCTCTGCCATACACTGGGGTCTTTGAGTGAGTGAGTGAGCGAGCTTCTTCGTTCCGGAATAGCATGGTATCGCACACGTAGCATCTCGAATCTACCATTGAGATGCAGGAAATGCAATGCAGCGTGTCGGTACATACTCCTTACAGATTCCAAATCGCAAAGCCATTACATTACATTACAAGATACACCACGCTACGCTCTTTAGTCTTATACGCGGAGAAAGCCTAGTCTGGGTTGATATTTTGCAGACTTAAATCGACCGGACAGGTAGGTTCCAGAAACTGAAGCGAAAGAAAGGCTTCGTTTCATTCCTTTTCGTTCTAGATCCTTAGCTAGGTAGCTCTAGGAAAGGAAGGGAGAGAAAGTTTGTTGCGTTTCGTAAAAGAGGCTGAATCTGTCCTTTTGTCGGTAGCTTCTTTCTTGATGTGGTGGACTGGGTGGAAAGATGGAATGCTTGCTAGAGAGGTAGATGGGAGGAGGTTTGATTGTGTGCGAGTAGGTATGTTGCTTTGACTTGTTCAAGAGGTATGAAGTTTCTTGGTTGCGTGTCGTAGGTTGTGTGACCTGTTATCAAAACAGTTTAGGAAGCTTGGGAAGGGGGGGTTGAAGTTACTGTACTGTGGTGCCGTGGTGTAGGTAGGTATGGTAAGGTAGTTGAGAGTTGAGATGTTGGTGTGCTACCTGATCTATTAGGGGCAGAGGGGAAAGGGGGATTCTGCCTTAGCTGGGTGGGGGTCTATAGGGCTGACTGCCGGCTTATCGATTTCAGAGTAGGAGGGAGCCGCATTGCCGGGCCTGGTAGAGTACAAGAGTCGATGAAAGAATATACAGCATAAAGTATCTATACAGTATCTGAAATGATGTCGGCAATACGGTAGGTAGGTAATACTCGTACTGCGATGTAAGCCTTATCAAAAGCTTCCTCGGCCAGATCGTCATCGTCTACCTCAAACGAACCTCGCTCGCACCGTCACACCTTCCCTTTCCCTCCCCACCATCCCCACCATCTCCTTCACTCCCGACTCCTTCTGCAGAACAGGGTAACCATTGGAAGTCGCAATCTTTTGTTGCAAATCGTAAAAAAGATGATCTGCAGACTCGGGGTCGATTTCGGTGGTGGGTTCGTAGATGACGAGTCTAGACCGCGGTCTGAACAACAGGGAGCGTGGGTCTGGGTCTGGGTCTGGGTCTGGGTCTAGATTGGTCGAAACGAACCGAACCGATACCTGGTTGGGTTGGACTTGCCACGGGTACTCCGTACTGTACGAGTAAAATACGTTAGGTAGGTAAGAAGAAGATGGATTTGATTAGGTATATATATATAGGAATTTCCATGGCAGACTGGGATTATTTATTACACAGTAGGGTTTTAGGAATAGATAACTGGTTTGGTGGCGTCGGCATGTCGCACAAAACGTTAATTGTATTTATAGTACCGGGTCCGTACTCGGCTTTTATCTCAAAACCTCGACCACGCTTACCTTACTCCGTACTACCTACCTACCCTACGTATACCTCCGGTAGTACAGCAGAAGCACACCTAGGTATCTCCCATTCATTAAACAGCCATCGGCAGACAACAGTATCCTGTGCTATCTGTAACCCGCCCTGCTCGCAACCCTTTACGCTGGATAGAGACTCTACCATACCAAGATATGCCAAACCCTCTTTCTTGGCTTGCGAAAAAGAGATTTCGATCCATTTCAGGCTTCAGGCATGATGCATCCAGCCATGCGAGTCTGTACTCTGTCTGTCCATGAAGCAAGCGGAGAACCTTAAAAGTTTCAAGGGAATCGCAATCTGCAACAAAATTGCGAAACGCTATAATATTAGACTTGAGCAGTATAGCTTCCTCTCTTGGAGCGTGAGGCAAGTGTACAAGTATGGAGTAGTGAAATACTCTACTCGTAAGGACAGCTACAGAAATGGACGAAATGGGATTATAACCAGAAAGAGGGAGATATGTTTGCTGCATATGCATATCGCGATAAGCGTGCGAGGACACCACTCTGTGGCATTAATTTGCAAGATACTGTACGAGTTATGGTATGAAGCCGTGGTGCTGCAGATGACCTAGCTAGCTAGCTACTTAGCTCTCAAACGTAACACAGGCATTCGTTCTCACAGGACTGTCCTAGACTTCTAGCTCGGGCAAACCTACTTGCACATATAGTCATCAGATGCGGCGGTGTTTTCTAACATTTACATTCATTGATTGCCAAGATGGAAGAGGCCAGTAAACTGTACTGTATAGCTAATATCATATAATCATCATAATCATCTCCAAACCCAGCGCCGGTCCCATGCAAACAAATATGCTGACCCCTGCGATCTTTCCATAAAACACCTACCCCGTTGCGACCCCTCATCGGTTCCTGCTTCGTCATGGAGATATAGGCGTCGTGGTGGCATCTTCCACTGCTTCTGCAACCGCACTGGATCGATCTGCTGCATCGGGTTTCTTCGGGATCGTCTCTGCCCATTTCGTGGCCTCTTCAGACGGCGTCACGACCGGCTCGTCATCCATACCTTCCTCGTGGAACTTGGAAGGATGCGGGATAGGCACAATATCCTCCTTCTTAATCTCCACACTGTGGCTAGGCGTATGATGGTTCGAATCCGCATCAAAAATGCTCTCCTCAAAACTGTCCTGCGTATTCGGCCTGTTATCCACTGGGTTAATCAATGCCGCTGACTTCTCGTTTCTGTAAGACGTCGGGCGCGGTGGTGATGTCCAACCATCCTTCCCCTTTTGCATCCCCGAAGTGCTATTTCTTCCCCATCCCGTCTTCCGCTTCTCGCCGACCCAGGTGCCCCAGCTACCGATGTACGCACCAGCTTTAGAGCCGACGCTCTGGACGGTTTGCTTGGCACCGTTGAGATCCGGGGCTTGGAAACCTTGAGGTGGAGGCGTTGTTCCATTTCTTTCTGCTTCTCGTCTTGCCTCTTCGTGTTTCTTCCTCTGGGTTTCTTTCAGAGCTTCCATATCGGCGTACAGCCTATTGAAAACCGTATTTGCCTTTTCCCTCCCTGCCGCTAGATTCCTACCTAGAACTTCCTTGCCAACAGCAAATCGTTCATCGAGGTGGAATTCCTTGACTTGCTCGGCAATGCGGCGCTGCACATCATCGATGGTAAGACCACCAGCACATGGATGCCTAGGAGGGACGATATCGAAGAGATTTGAGTCCGTATGCCGTTCCCAGATGCGATAATTTTCACTCCGAGTCCAGGCTTCGATCCAGTCAACGCCAAAATCATGAGAGGGGTCACCTTCTACTTGGGGTAAGGTGACTTTCGGGTTGTGTGCGTGGTGGTTTAGGTAATTGTGGCATTTTACAGAGGCTATTAGTGATAGAAGGTATTCTTCAAATTGCAGACGAATGAATTCTTCTGAGCCGACGTAGCCCATGGTGTTTGGTCGGCCTGGATTTGCTTCGTCCCAAGTGTCGTTCACAGATTGTGTCAGGAAGTCCATCCAGCGGCGATCAGCAGCTGAGAGAGTGAGCGCTTGTCGCAAGGACGCAGAAGTGATGTTGATCGTATTTTCATCGAGGTTGACGAGAATATCGCTATAACGATCTTTTTGTTGCAGGAGAAGGGAGTTTGTAGAGCCTACGATGTATGACTTTGTCCCATAGTCTGCGAGCATATCAAGTTGTTGCAAAGGGGTGTAAGGACCAAAAAGACTCCCCTGATGAGCTCGGTTAGTAGAGATTCGCAGCAGGGGGCTCGAACATACTTTTCCGAATATTTGTAAAGGTAAACCCATATAGGATAATAAGGAACTCCTATCACTCAGTTTCACACTTGTCGCTTTGACCAAATTCTTCTCGTAACCATCCATTTCGGGATCTGCACAGTCCTGAAGATTTCTTATGAGGCCTGGGATCAAAGATATGAGTGAGAATTGCATCATGCACAACCTCTCACACCTGGATCCAAAGAAGAGCATCTACTCGTATTTAGCATGTCTCTTCCGTAATTCCACATCACAATGCCTACCTTTGGCTGCAACAAGCAACATTTAAACAGCACCAATGTTTGCCACTTGAATTCTCTCACCAACTCCCGCAAGCTCATCCCCAAATACTCCTCCCTATCTTCTTCAGCAAGCCCCACGCCCCTTTCTTTCTCATCTTTCAAACTCTCCTGGAATCTCTTCAGAATTTCCGTATCCGTGAACTCCTTCTGGGCGAACCAAGCACTTGTCACCACGCCCAACCGTTCCCTCAACATGCCAAAGAATTGAGGCGAGTCCGCTATTACCACAACTGCCTTTTGCACGGTGGATCGTGTAACATCTGCGGGTCTATTGAGGAGGGCAGAAGCGTCCATCTGTCGCGTACACGAAATGCCGAAGAGGGAGGTTGCAGGCAAGGAGCCGCGCGCGGGGCGAAGGAGGGTGAAATAGGAGAAATCTTCAGACGACCTGCCCACAACCGTCTCAGTCAGCCTCCCAGTGTGCAACCTAGGACAGAAGGACACTCACGCATGCGCTCCATCACTCAATGCCATGAATGGCAGCAGAGGCCAGTCATAGTCGGCAGCTGGATCTGCTCCCTCCTCGGCTCCGAACCAGTCTTCTACCTCTGGGCCTCTGAATTGTTCTTCGTCAGCCCAATGCTATGCACCTTCAACAAATAATGGGCTGTCTTTACCTAGCATGGTGAAATCCGACAACTGTGACAAGAGGTATGAAGCCATTGCTCCCCGGGGCAAGTTCTGTATCCTTACCCTCCATCTTGTATAATGCGTCCCGCGCGTTCGTTATCGACCCAATTCAAATCCTCACCCGTCTCGTCGTTTCCCAGTGCTTCCCAAGATCGAAAAGAGCCCTCGGTTCGGTGGAGAAGAATCCGTTGCTCAACACATTGTGGCTCCTATCGTAAGACGCGAGTTTAAATTTAATACAAAAAAATAGGGTAAATTAAGTTTAGGAATGTCGATCTGAGGGGAGAAGGCAGGGACCGAGTCAGGTCTCCTCTCCAAAGTTTCTCGTAAAGTTTTGTAGGGATAGATTGATTATGAACACGTCTTTCTTGCCTGCTGGGTATCGTATCGTACAGGTCGTTCTCGATATGGTAGAGTACATACAGTACAGGCGCGACTTTTCTTTTCTGACCGCTCACTCACCACAATCGATGCTCGTTATGCAATGCCATCTGCAACGCCAGCGAATCCATGGATTCCCTGGCAGCGCCGCCAATCACGACCCGACGAGCCGGGATGCGTCCATTGGTGGATCCGTGTCACGTGTCTGGATTACGTCCTGTGGTGGTGCATTTGCTTGTGCAAGTCATATAAACAACGTGGGTGATAGGTGATAGGATGGCATTGCTGGCATTGTATTTTCCGATGACTGCTTATTGGGTGGTGGTAGGTATATGCTGCTGGATCTCTTCTAGGAAGGTCAGCAATGCAAGTTCTAGAACTAACCCTCGTACAGTACTGCAGAATCGTGCAGCACTGCAATTCCATGTTTGTTGAGGAAACACGAGTTCTTTGGCTGTTCTTCCCCATAGTCATGTTTCAGCTACGAAGTATACATACTCTAGCATTGGTGGCGGTATGCAGATCATTGGAGAGAATGTCTTGGACGGCTGCATATCCTTCCCATGGTTCTGGTCGGAAAGAATCATTGGTTTGCCCTGCAGTCAGATCTGAAAGTGGGCGAGTGCTCTCCTTTTATTTCCGGGATTTGCGTCAATCTACCGTGTCTTTTAGCTCGAGTAAGCTGCTTGATGGTACCGAGTATTAGGATCCCCTGTTAAGTGAGAGCTATCAAGGACTTTTCGTGTTGAGTGGCGAAGCAGGTTGCGAATAATACTTCAGTCGGTTTTATGGTCATATCACTAGCAAGCCCACCCCTTTTGCAGCCACTCTTGCAAAGCAGAGCTGTATTTAAATGCCTTCTCATCTTTGAATGAGAATGGTTACCCACGAGTTGTTCTTCAACCCCTCTTCTACCACAAGGAAACGCTGTTTCATTCAAGATTAGCACAGGTCATCTTCGAGTCAAGAACGGTGTAGGATGCATATATTCATCTATTCATCCATTCCTCCGTTCCTCCGTTCCCCCGTTCGTTCGTTCATTCATTCATTCAGTCATTCAGTCATTCATTCATTCATTCATCCACTCGCTTCTGGACTTTCCAGAGCAAGTCTATAAAGTGTTTCAAAAGCTGAAACATTTCGGTTCTCTGACAACAAAATCTATTGCATCTACGATTGAGAATGCAAGTAAACAGAGCCCATTCATGAATGTCCAATTCGATGCCAAAATGATGTTGTTCTCGCAAGGCCGAGTACTCGATACGGTCAGCGCAACTCTTACTAAAGCTCCGAGGCCTGAAACAAATCATAGCAAAGGATACCAAGTACCAGAAGCTGATGGAAGAGCATTCAGAGCTTATTTAGAACTTGTTCAGCACCTTTATAGTTAGTAAATAGTTATTTATAACCCTTGATATCTATTCCTATCACTAACTACTCCTGACTACGTACGAGCTTCATCTCGAAGCAATGAAAGAATAAACGAACGAATGAATGGTTCTCCTTGACAGCACTTAATACCTTGACAGCAGTAATTTCTATATTGTGTCTTAACCTATCAACTCCCCTCCACGCAACCGCATTCATAATACACATCTCACACGATATCCCTCTCCTAGATTCGAGGAAGCCAGTCAACCATCAACTTCTCCAAATATCTTTCACTGCCGTTTGTTCCATCGCATCCTCGGCCTTGTGTTTTAGTTCCTAAGAATAGATATATATATATGATTGGAAAATACCCATGCTAGGAAAACTACACGTTTGTGGCAATCGATGTTGAAGCAGGGGAACTCATAATTATGAAGCAACGAATTTTTCTTATTGACAGCAACCTACCTCCTCCACGACTCGTATCTTACACACTAAGCTCTTCTCCCACATTGAATCACATCAAACAAACGATAGTCTCAGGACTAAGGTCCGAGCTATGTGCTTAAAGTCAGAGGAAGAGACACACTTCTTGAAGTTGCCACTCGAGGTTTTAACACCCCTGCCGGGCGGTTTTGCGTTCTAAGCACCCTTTTATACTTACCAAGTATAGATCAAAAGTAAGCCACATACCCACCCACAAAAATCAACTAACATAAAAACACCAAAACGAAAACCTTCAATAAAAAACTACCATACACCATCCACCATCCATCATCCGCCTACCTCTCCCTCTCCCTCAAGAAAAACAAGAACCTGACCCGGATTCCGAATCCGAGTCCGATGCTTCGAGCGGACGAAGCTTCCTTTAATCTCCTAACATATTTAATCTTAATCATTCCTTCCCTTCTCTTCCCTTCCTATCCTTTCAACATCACTTCACTCATGTCAAACCTAAACTCCTCACGAATCATATTTCCAACATCATAGGACCGTAATTCTATCTCAATAACGCGTCTAACCCCAGCAAACGCCTATCCAAGCGAGCCATCTAACCCGCACAAAAGAACCACTCCAAAACGCAAGGGAGTTTTACTCCCATCCATCCACCCCTCCGTCCCTCCCTCCAACCATCCATATACTCAACCATAAGGACAACCATCCAACATCCCCACAATCGTACTCTGATCCTGCGCGCAATTCCCCCCCGCACACGCCTTGCCCTTGGCCTTCTTACCCACAGCATCCTTACCCGTACAATCGTACAGCGTATGGCCGTCGCAGCTCCCCTTCAGCTGGTGCGTGTTCACGCGCCCGTCGCACCAGGTGCCCGGTTGGAGGCAGACGCATTTGTGGTGGGCTTTGAACGTGGTAGGTTCCAAGGCTCCGGAGCTGTCGATGATGAGTGGGAGGGCTGTGGTGAGCGGGAGGGCTGTGGTGAGCGGGAGGGCGAGGAGGAGGGCGAGGAGGGTGGTGGTGAGGGAGCGTGGGGTGGCGTGCATCATATGCTTGTTATGGACGAGGTTTGGGTATGTATGTTAGTCTTGGGAATCTGGTATGGAATGGGTACGTAAGGTAGGTGGAAATATCCGTATCTGCGTCGTGTTGCTGGCTGGTAGTTTGTGGCTAGCTTATGTGTAGGAGCAGAGTAGTTTGCGAACTTATTTGTGATGTCGAGAGGTCGCTTTCTTGACGCTTTTATAGCTATAGAGAGTAGATAGAATATTGCATCGGCGAATAACCCCCTCCCTCTAGCTATGATTCATTAACCTGTGAGGTTATTCATAGGTGATAGATAGGTGTGGAATGTGTGCGCAGGATGAACGGGCTTTGCGAGCTGAGCTCAGAGGGCGAAGAGGGAGCATGAAGACTGCAAGCTTCGCTCAACGAACCAAATCATAAAATATCATCACATACAGTGTCACCCACCATGCAACATTGTTACCAAGGAGATTCTTGATGTCAATACCCTCCATTCGTTCATCCATTCATGCACTCAACCCCTCCTTACTTTGGTTCTCTTCCCCAGCCTCTTGGAAAGATCTCAAGCATGAACCTACTTTTTTTAGTTGGTCAACTAATAACCTAACCATCAAAATATCAATTCCGTGCAACTACCAACGGAACAAAAGCCCCCACAGCTCTCTTTATTTCTCAATCGCGCAGTGCAGACATAAGAGCAAGGGGGGGTAAAAAGGGAGGTAGCGCTTGCTCAATGCTCGAATCTTGCTATGACGAGTACACGTACGCGGAGTCAACAGAGTGGTTGAAACCCAGGCCGCAAGATTCACAATTACAAGCAACAATGACAACCCCAAGCACATCATAGTGGTGAGTCTTCATTCTCATTGATATCTACCGCACGCTCCATAACATCTCGCACCCTCATCAAAGGAGAAGGGATTTGCATGCTCAGCTCAGCCCTACCAATCCATGCAGTAATGTATCATCTCGTGTTGTACGCCCAGGAAACATAAGAGAAACCCGGATTCGGGCTAAGGAAAAAGACAAAGACCAGTCTCCCAACCCCAGGCATCATTGCAAAGCAAAAGGAAAAGTCGAGAGAACCCCAGTGCAGTGCCCAATATCATGTTCTCTCGCATCTGTCTCCTATAATCGTTCGTGTATTTCGTGTTCCCCGTAAGGAATTTTATTTATTTTGTGTGATGTGTTTGTGGACCCATCCATGCGTAAAAGACATCGCAATTCAACTTCATTATTGACCATTCGCAACATATTGAGCCTGCTGAGCCTCGAATGGCCCATCGGTCCCAATCTGTGGCTGAACGGGAGCAACCTCAACGCTCCCACCTGCAGCTGTGACGTTGTGATAGTCAAGAATCTCGGAATACCTACAAAGAAACAAAACTTAGTCAGCCTAACACTCTCTTTGTGTCCTTTGCTCTGACCAGCCCCACCCACGCCCACCCAAGCTCTTCGAAGTTGAAAAAAAGAAAGGTTTATTCATTCCAGTAGTGCGGATGGAGGGCGCAGCTAGAGTGTGAATTTCCCTTTTCTTCTTCTCCTCCTAAGACTGAGTGGCATATTGGGTCGGGTGCTCTTCCTCCCATTCAGAGATTTGCTCGTACATCATGATTTTCCATGTGTCCACTGGCAAGTCCGCATCATTGAATGACCAATCAAACTTCTCCTCTGCCACGGGTTCGTCGGTTGGATCGTGGTATGGGGAGAGGTATTCGTGTGCCAGGGCATCGGCGGCCTTCACTCGCTTCCGGGGGTCAAAAACCAGCATGTCTTCTAGAAGGTCGATGGCTGCCAAATATTAGCACAAATTCAGAGAAAGGTCTTGGAGGAATACATACCCAGTGGGTCGGCATTTCTGAACTTGTCCTTCAAAGGTTGCCTCTCACGCTTTGGTAGCGATTGAACGAATCTCAACGTCTAGACCATTATCAGCACACCCCAAACATAAATTATACGCTACCAAGCCTTACGTTCTCGCTGGCAATTGTGTGGATAACATCATCTGGAGGGGTTCCGAGAAGCTCCGTGATGATAGAAAATTGGTTGACATGATCCTTTCCTGGGAAAAGAGGCTTGCCCTCCAACATCTCTGCGAAAATACAACCCGCGCTCCAAATATCAACCTCCACATCATACTTTTGCCATGTAAGCATGATCTCCGGCGCTCTGTAGTATCTTGTAGAGACATATCCGGTCATCTGAGGATCTTGCAGACGGGCAAGGCCGAAGTCGCAGATCTTGAGATCGCAGTTCTCGTTTACGAGGATGTTACTGGGCTTGAGATCGCGATGGACGACACCTGCGGAGTGGACATACTTGAGACCGCGCTAAATCAAGTTAGCATATTTAGGTCCTCGGAAGGAAGCGCGGATAGTATTTACTAGGATCTGGTAGAGGAAATATTGGATGAATTGCTTCTCTAAGGGTCTCGAGGTGAGGAGACGGTGCAAATCAGTGCCAAGGAGTTCGGTGACGAAGTAACTGCAGCATTTGTGAGCGAAAGTGGCGCAAAAAGGGGGGAGGGGCAGAGGGGCAAAATCATACATATCCTCAAGAGGCGAGATGAAGATATCACTGAGCGAAATGACCTGCACAGTAAGGTCAGCCTTGGAATCTCACGGCCGCAATGGCGTGACGGAATACGCACATTCTCATGTTTCAAATGCTTCAGCAGCTTCAATTCACGGTATGTTCGCTTGGACAAGACTGGCGTGCTGAAGGGCTTCATAATCTTCTTCACAGCGACGCTTTGGTTGGTGAGGTTGTCTTTGGCGGAGCTGTGCACAAATACACGCATCAATCAGCACCATGCATCAGCCATGGCAGAGGGGAAAGGTTAATTATCATACCAGACCAAGCCAAAAGCGCCCATCCCAACAGGTTGGAGATCAGAGTATCTGCGCAGAAAGAATTAGCCATCGCGGTCGCAAAAAGAGGCCATTCGAAACGGCGCTTCAACAGCCTCGTTGAGGGCTACCCCGCGTACCTGGATGTGATTTCGAAGGTTGTGCCGAAGATCTGGGCTCGTACAAATTCGGCCATGATGTTTCGCGGGGTGACTCGAGGTCGAATTGCGGGGTGGAGGTGGTTTTGCTTGGTGGTTGTGGTTGTGCCTGTGCATGCAGTCTGCGTAGGAGGAGGGGGAGGGGGAGGGGGAGCGGATGTTTCGAAGGGGACGAAGGAAGATTGCAGTCTCTCTCAGGTCCAGTCGCGAATGCGGTTGTTGTCTCGACTTTTGGAGGGGCCTCGTTGTCGTTTAAGTCAGGGTGCGGTGCGGTACAGTAGTCTAGAGGCAGGATAGTATGCGCGAGCGAGTAGACCAAAAAACTAGGAGTTGATTCGGCAGGCGCTTGAAAATACCATGCGTGGCAGCGCTGCTTGTAGATTTTGCCTGACGAGACCGCTTTTTTGCTTTTGCCCTGGTCTGAGACTTTTGATGCGATTTGGATGTGTTTTCGAGGCAAAAGGCAAAAGTCGAGTGTGAGGGGAAAGTCAAGCTCTCCTGCTTGGTTGGAAGTAAAAAGAGGGTATTTGTGAAGTATCGATTCACAAGACAGGCTGGAAATACCTCCGTAGGATGGGGTAGGGTGTTTTCGTAGTCACCGCCCAGTCGTTAATTGAATGCTCAAATGCTCAATTTCTACCAAGCTCCTTTCCAGAGAGCAGGGAGTTCTATTAGGCAAATATCTCGAGGGATGGCAAAGTGGGCGGTGGAGACACAGAATTGGGAGTTTGGCATCCGCTGCAATATGGAGAAGTTTAGAGAAAGTCTACAAAAAGCCACCGGTGATCAATGAACGGTAAGAGGAAAGGCATACTTAAGTACATACGGTAGGTACATATATGGAGAATATTACAACATCCTTTTTTCCTGAGTTTCCTGTCGCTGTTTTATCTTCTTGAATTCTTATTAGGGGTCTGGAGCTCTACAGCCAGCTACAGCCAGCTACAGCCAGCTACAGCCAGCAAGATGGGCCACGTAAAACTTCCGAAATGGTATAGAGGGGTTCTGGGGCTCTCGTAGAGGGGTACTTATTGATATCGAGTGAGAGTGTGTGACTTTTCCTTCCTCATTTCCTCCAGTTAACATCAGCCATTCCCACATGTACCACTTGGCAAGACTACCTTAAGGTACCAGCTACAATATCAACATATACTCGAGTACCTACCTACCTATTACCTACATGCAAGCAAGCACTGTAGGGATTAGATATCACAAGTACCTTAAAGCGGCGGCCTTCTTATAACCACCTACGTCATTGTAACATGGTGAAAGGCCCATGAATCGGTACCGGTATTCAGATATGTGCATGGTCCACTCAAATCCCACGCACATCCAGATCTCCCCCCTTGTATATTATTATCTGCCCGCAATAATCAAGAAAAGACATAACAACATTAAAAAACGTGTCATCGGAAAAATATCACATCCAGAATAAACTCGGACTCTTCCCGCACTCACACCTAAAAAGCCCTGATGATCACATCCTAATCCGTGCCAGGATCCCCAATTTCGGTCTGTGATTTGCTATAACCCCCGGATCAAACCTTTTCTTTCCTACAAACCTGGACCATAAGTAGAAAGGAAAAGAAGAAGAGGTTAGACCCTAATAATACTGTACACCGTTACTGATCGGTTATTGATCCCCGACTCCCCGCGTCGTATTAACAGCTTTCTCCGATGCCTTTGATGCGATGCGTCGCTATAATTCTTTCTCCGCGGATATGGCATTCTTCTTCTATAGTAACAACAGATGATATAAAGGAAGACGAACAAAATACCCTCATCCGCACATACTTCCGCACAAAGCGACAGAAGAAGGAAGGACCGACTATCATATCAAAGCCGGCTACCTAGCTCATTTATTGTTCCACATGGAAGTTCTAGTTCTAGGCCCAAATATCTCTATTATAGACTACCCTACTCCGGTAGGGCTAGGACTACCTCAGCATGCACAAATAAATCTACCAAAGATACCGATACACATTTCGATGCGCCGGCACTATGCTAAAATTCCCTTCCTAGCTAAGATCCCCGTAGTCTAATCAGTAACTTTTGATCAAATATCTTATATATACATTGCATTGTTACTAATTCTTTCTAGGTCCAGGTCAACGATGATTTCTCACTCATATACCTTACACCCCGAGACGATACAATACAGCTTTCCCGCCGAGTGCAGATAATTACTTCATACTAGTGTCAAATCACATAACCCCCCTCCTCCGACCAAGTAATAAGTAACTGTGTACTCCGTATAAATCCAATTAACTAAAAATCACTACCCTTATCAAAATCCTAGATTCTCATACCGTAGTCCCCCATCTCCCTAGAGTCTCCCAGACGAGAAACACCACGCCTCTTTCTTCCTCAGCTTGACCCCTATCCCCCTCTATTTCATTCATTCAACCAACACCACCACTACCTTACCCCACAAAATCCTCCGCCATTACACAAGACCCTCGCTCTCTATTATATCTCCAACTTCATAAAAAAACACAAAAACCAGCCAAGCCCTCACATAAATACTCACATCATCTACGTTTCCTCCACCAGCACCAAAATTAAACCCAAACTCCCAACACCTATTTAATAATGAAAAGACCCCCTAAATAAACCTCGTCCTCTCACTACACCACAAAACACAAGTATTAATCTTTCTTTCCCTGGTTGTTGGGATGTATATCACATTGGTTGCACCGATGACTAAGCAGCAATGAGGGCTTCACCTCTTCGCCGCAACCTGTAATCAGTGGTCCCCTCTAGCTTCTCCCACCCTGAACCTCCAGCTCCAGCAACCAGGTTTACCGCAGCTCCAGCAGCTTCAAATCGAGATAGCAGCGGACTACAACCCAGCCGCAAATCAAAACCCAGCAGCCTCTACGCAGCAACCACTCCCAGCTAGCTAATAGCAAACCATCACTCAGTCCTCGTACTCAATTTCAAGACCTTCCAGGAACAGCTTCCAGCCTCAGCATCACAATACCCCTGCCGATCACAGCAACCAAGCAATAGCACCTAAAATCCAAGATCCAGCTTCACAGCAATCGCAGCAAACCACTACTCAACAGCTCAGCGGTTTCACAGCAGTAATTCAATACCTAGCAGCAACTCAGTACCCAGCAAACCAGCATTCAAGAGCCCAATTGCCACACGCAATACGCCAGCCTCAGGGCACACTAGCAACAGCACCCAACATTCAAGAATCTAATTGCTTCACTCGATACACAGCACCATAGAAAAAGCACCCAAAACTCAAGAGTCCCATTGCTTCAAGCAGCACTCCACCAATCAGCAGCAACAGCAGCAACAGCAGCAACAGCAGCACCCCAGCTCCAAACCAGCTCCAGTGGAGCACTCTACGCCTACAAGTTGCACCTCTTAATTGAGCGCCAGTGAACCTCCCTCTTCTCGCAGCATCACTATCTACACCTACGCTCCAAGCGAACCTCAACAACCTCACCTCAAGCTTCCTCCGTCATTCGAAGCCACAAGGTCGATAGACCGGTAAAGCTTGGCCACAATAGCCTCACTTGGAGCCGCAACACTAAAGCTAAGCCACAAACGCAGCCAAAGCCTCTCCGTAGAGCATTATACGTCCAAAAGAAGCCCTACGCAAACAGGCCATGTCTTCATCTCGCTTTCCCCTATCCGAAACACCCCCGCAGAGCCGCAACACCACGCAGCAGGGCCTAATAACACTTCCCCCGGGATATCAGGGTTCCGAAGTGCAGACAACTCTAGAGACAAGACTCCAAATCAAAGAAGTACGCGGAGAAATCAAGGAACTTCAAAACACCCACCAGAAGGAGATGCAAGAGCTACGGAATACGCTTCAAGAGCAAAGTAAGATGCTTCAACAGCAAAGCAAGATGCTAGTCCAGGACGGAGACGGTTTAATTGAGCTGCGGAAACTAATAAGAGAACAGCAGAGAGAAGTCAAAGAACTCAAGACTACTCTCCAGGAACAGCAACAACAGGCTTCTCTTGCCCAATCCGCAATCACAACTTCACCTCCAGCTACCTCTAAAGAAGCCCCAGAAGCCAGAGAACCTCGGAAGCCCAGCGCGTATAGACCACCTCAAGCTCGGATCTGCCAAAAGTGTGATACTACGTTCCCTTCAGGTCAAGCGCTCTTCAAACACCTACCAGAGTGCCAGCCCTTCAAGTGTACCAAATGCGAGTCCACCTTCCCTACAAACACCACGCTGCACAAGCATATCCGTGGATGCCGTCGCCCAAAACAGACGTCCACAGAGCCTGAACCAGACCCACAAGCAGAGGAAGCCACAGCCAAGCAGAGCAGCACCACAGGAGGGATAGACAGTCCGAGCTAAGCCGCTTTCAAACACCTGAAACGTATTTTTAGAGCATTTTGGGCATTGCATCTGAGCAATCTAGAGAATACGTTTCTTATCAATTGCGACCGCTAGCGCGATCGCAATTCCGGCTCCGCAACCAGTTTCTTATGTCACGTTGAATGGTCATTCATTCGTAGTTGAAGCTTATGCTACGCAGGTAGTGGTAAGAAGGGAGGAAGCATGCAGGCCACAAAGAGAAATTGCCAGTGTTGGAATGTATATCACGTATAGCACGCGACCGACCTTCCTTCACTTCTTCGCCGCAACCTGTCCTGTACATACCTAGAACGTCTTCTACACCTAGAAATACAACCACAGAACCACTGAGCAGAATTACTAGGCCAGGCCAGTCAGTGCACTAAAGTGATACCAACACAGCGTTGTCTGCTATTACTAGATGAATCAATATAAAGTTCACATTAACTTTAAACCCCATCTAACACAAAGAAAGAGAGAGAAAATACACGGGTTTCAAGAAAGGCATCACTGGTTTATAGATACGATGACCTACCTTGTTTTTGTCTCTACAACATCTCCGCCCTCTCTCCGGGCGAAGAGAATGAACGAAGGATATGTAATGGTAGACAAGTAATACATGCAAATTACTTTCTGAACTTGTCCGGCTCGGAAATGCGTTCCCCTTGCTCGTGAGTACAAGAAGGGTATAAAAGCGACACCGGCAGAAAAAGAAAGAAAAACCGACGAACTGGAAGTACCTTGAAGGAAGAAGTGTATTCAGGATTCTTGGACTCATAATTAATCTACCCTACCTCGGACTTTTAAAAGAATAGACTCTACCCACTCTTCACAGCTTCCATCACAACTCTTCCTTCCCCAACCCACTCCCCTTCTCAACAGGCAACGGCTCCACATTCCAAATCATCTCCGCATACTCATTAATACATCGATCACTACTGAAAAATCCCATCCGCGCCACACTCAAGATCGTCTTGGTTATCCACTCCTCCTGGTTCTTGTACGCCTCATCCACCAGCGTCTGGGTCTGAATATAAGAGTGGAAATCATCGGAAACGAGGTAATAATCCCCATGGTCTTCGATGGAGCCGGTGAGGGCTCCGAAAGCGCCAGCGTCGCCGAAAGCATTGGATTTGATCAAGTCAAAGACTTTGACGAGGTCGGGGTCCAGTGTGTGAGAGCCGTAGTTGTGCGTGTGGCGGAGGTCTTCGACGTCTTCGGCGAGGTTCCCGAAGAGAAAGATGTTATTCTCGCCGATTTCGCGGGTTATTTCGATCTGGGTCTTGTCAGTAGGATTAAGGACCAGGAAAGTGGGAAACTTACATTGGCACCGTCGCAAGTACCGATAATCAAACCTCCATTCAAGACGAACTTCATGTTGGATGTACCACTGGCTTCAGTGCCAGCAGTGGAGATGTGCTCACTAACATCACTGGCTGGAGTAATTATCTCAGCCTTGGAGACATTGTAGTCTTCCAAGAAGATAACCTTCAAAAGATCGCCAACATCTGGATCCTTATTAACCACTGCACCAACATTGTTGATGAGGTGGATGATAGTTTTGGCCATCCAGTATCCTGGAGCAGCTTTGCCACCGAAGATGGACACACGAGGTGCCAGCTTCTTTCGTTGCTCCGGAGTCATAGCCTTGATAGTCAAGTATCGGTGGATAACACCAAAGATGTTCAACTGTTGACGCTTGTACTCGTGTATCCGCTTAACTTGAATATCAAACAATGCAGCGGGGTTGACCGTAACTCCGGTAGTGCTTTTGATGTACTTGGCAAGTCTAACCTTGTTGGCATACTTGATCTCAGCCCACTCCTTCTTAAACGCCTTGTCATCCGCAAATTTCTCGAGCTCATTGAGAACATTGAGATCCTTCAAGAAACCAAGACCGCCAGTCTTGCTGGCAATCAATTCCGACAATCTTGGATTGGCTTGATGCAACCAACGTCTTGGTGTAATTCCATTAGTGACATTGGTAAATTTGTCGGGTCCAAAGATCTTGACGAAGTCCTTGAAAATTGTGGTCTTGATCAAGTCTGAGTGAAGTTCCGCAACACCATTGACCTTATGAGAGCCTACTATGGCTAAGAAGGCCATACGAACCATCTTCGGCTGGGACTCCTCGATGATTGAGACGCGCGCGAGCATGTCTCGGTCACCAGGGAACTTGCGTTCGACACTTTGCAGGAAGAACATATTGATGTCGTAGATAATCTGGAGATGTCTGGGAAGGAGATTCTGGAACAATGGGACGGACCATTTCTCCAACGCCTCTGGGAGAACAGTGTGATTTGTGTAGCCAAACTTTTGATTCTGTTAGTCTATTTCAGGTTAAAAGTCAAAGTCAAACTCACAGTATTAGTAACAATAGTCCAAGCCTCATCCCAATCAAGACCCTCCATGTCAATCAGGATTCGCTGCAGCTCAACAATAGCAAGTGTTGGATGGGTATCGTTCAGCTGAATGGCAATTTGATCGGGAAACTCGCTCCAAGCACGCTTGGACTTCTTGAACCGGCGAACAATATCGTAAAGAGAGGCAGCGACCCAGAAGTACTGCTGCTTCAATCGAAGCTCCTTACCACGGTCGAGGTTGTCGTTGGGGTATAGCACGGCGCTGATCGTCTCAGCTCGTTGCTGATCGGCCACAGAGCTCTCGTAGTCACCACTGTTGAACTTTTGAAAGTCAAACTCTCCGCTAGCAGCTTTGCTGGACCACAGACGCATGTTGTTGGTTGTAGGAGTGTCGAAACCTGGAATTGGTACATCATACGCCGTGGCCTTGACGATTTCACCACCTTCCCATACTGCGACATTCTTTCCAACCTCGTCCTGGTATTTTCTGACGCCTCCGTAGAATTGGACCTAGACATTGTTAGCCAGAGTGACGAGCTTTGAAGAGGAGAAAGCTTACATCAACCACAATATCGTGCCTAGGGAATTCCCAAGGATTGAAGTCAAGCCAGTAATCTGGAACCTCAACCTGGTACCCATCGACAATTTCCTGCTTGAAAATACCGTACTTGTATCTCAGCCCATATCCCCAAGCCGGGAAGTTCAAGGAAGCCATGGAATCGAGGAAGCAAGCAGCAAGTCTGCCAAGACCACCGTTTCCAAGCGCAGCATCGTGTTCTTGATTGATAATATCCTCGATACGGAAACCAAGTTCCGAGAGGCCCTCTGCCAGTAGTAGAAATGTTAGCAAATACAGCTTGCAAAATGATAACCCGGGGAAGACTGGAATACCACATACCTTTAGCAACATTCTTTAACCCCACATTCAACATAGCATTATCCAACGCCCTGCCCATCAAAAACTCCAAACTTAGATAGTAAACCCTCTTCGTATCCGCGAAAGTCTGCCTCTGCTGCGTCCGGTTCCACTCCGTGATCAAGCGATCCCTGAAGGCCAGACTAGCAGCCGCATACGCAGCCGTCTCGTCGCAATTGAACATGCTGCGAGCGAGTGTGGTCTCGACATGGCGCACGACTTCTTTCTCAAAGTCGTCTTTGGATACGAAGGGCTTGGCCTGGAATTTCTTCCAGGCGTCACGTTGGGGTTCGGGGATTGATGCTGTTGGGGGGGGCACGGAATGTCAGCCTGGTGGTTACACATCCAACACGCCATGAACGAATCCCAAAAGGTAGCTTTGCAGAAGTACAAATTTAAGGAGGAAATGCTGCAATACCTTCAACACTCTTGATTTCCCCAGCACCAAAACCAGTAAAAGTACGCTTATGCTTGGGTCTCGAGAAACCCGGGCCGACCGGACCTTGCAGGTCAGTGATGGGGGCACTCGTCGAGGGACGACGCTCTCTCGGGGCTGCTGGGTTGGACATGGTCACGTCTTGGGCGGGTTTGTTGTTGTTAAAAAACGTCTTTGAATTTGGCAGAGAGAACGGGAGACATTTATTAAATAGGATGGGGCCGAGGCGGATGGACCTTCACAAGACGGTGAATGGTTGAATGGACTGGGATCAACTGGTGATGTACTGTAGAG
>QGMG01000703.1:0-20202 GCA_007825325.1 Lachnellula cervina | reverse complement strand
ATTAGGGGGAGGTACCAAGCCAATGGTTTGAGACATCTTCCTGGTTGGCCCTGGGGGCCGATTGAGATGATTGTCGATGTAGAGGAAGGTGGAGTGCTGAACTTGGCTATTTCGTGGTGTTGAGGTGAGGTTGTAGACTTTTGACAAGCGTTTCTTGAGAGTCGGGATTTTGCGAGGTTCAGCCGAGGGGATGCGATTTCAAAGCACTGGACCGGCCCCAACTTTGACATTTGTGAACAAATCAGTTACAAAACTTTCCTTCTATACAACGCTTTGGTTGAATTACCTATACAGAACTATATCTAAGCCCCCCTTGACCTGGCTAAACATGGCCATCACAACCCCTTTCCAGGTCAGTTCCTCGGCTTCCGACTGAGGAGGCATGTCACGTGTGCACACATTGACATTGACATCTAACAGACGCTTTTTGCGGTGCCAATGTCTTGCGAAAGCTGCGTGAAAGATATCTCGGGCTCATTGCACCAGCTCAGCGGAATCCAAAAAGTGGAAGCAAATTTGAAAGAGCAGCTTGTCACGATAGAAGGAACAGGTTCGTCCGATCCACCCCCGGTTGGATTTCACTGCCGGCATAGCAAACGGTACTAATATACATCTTAGCGGCACCCTCTGCAATAGTTGCTGCTATTCAGTCTACGGGACGGGATGCCATTCTGAGAGGTTCGGGGGGTTCGAACAGTAAGTTGCACATCATCACGTCATGAGGTTCACTATTTACAACTCTTCTAAAGGTGCGGCGGTCTGCATTCTCGAGACGCATGCGAATACCGTGTCAGATCCAGTTCGCGGTCTGGCGCGGATGGTTCAGGTCTCTCCCAAGTTAACGCTGATTGATCTTACGATTCGTGGTCTGTCGCCGGGGAAGTACTGGGCTACGATTAGAGAGACGGGAGATATTTCTCGCGGCGCTGTTTCAACTCGTGGAATATGGACTGATCCCAAAGAAGGCGCTCTGAAGCCTCGCGGTTTCCTGGGCACTGTGACGGTCGGCAAGAATGGAATGGGCAGTGTCTTTATTGACAAGCCGATTGAGATATGGGAGATGATTGGAAGGGGTTTGGTGGTGTCGAAGCAGCATGAAGGGGACGGCAAGTTTGAGAAGAACGATGAGGATACGCTGGTAGGTGTGATTGCAAGAAGTGCTGGCGTCTGGGATAATGACAAAACGGTCTGCTCGTGTTCAGGGAAGACGTTATGGGAAGAGAGGAAGGACGAGGTACGGAAGGGTATGCTGTGATCATATATCGGACGATAACTGGGCTGTCAAGAGTCCTTGGTGATTGATAACTGCATCAAAGATACCAAAGAAGAAATCTCGAAGAAGCTTTCAAGATCTCGCAATAACCGAGCTTTCAAGTCTAATCTCACAATGGTAAATGTCAAACGTCAAGTTTTCATGCGTTTCCGGCAGATGTCTCGAATCCCTGTGAGTGGATCCTCCCAATTACTTGTTCTGGATCATGCGTGCCTTGAGAGATCGAATAGAGTTCCCAAACATGAGACCAAGGAACCTCGAGGGAGCCTCACACAATTTTCCGTTCTTCACAGCCCCACTCGCAGAATCCCCAGACGGCGCTCATTGGAGATAGAGCCAAGGTTGAGACGAAATGGGCCATAGCCCTGTTTTGTCGATCTATGCTGCATCATGCAGCCTGCCGACGGTGCAGACTGGGAGACGGTTGATGTGGGTGTGAGAGGTTCAATATGAGAAGATTAAAGAAATATGGCCCACGCCACGATAACTTTTGGGGAGAAATAGGGGACGGGACTCCCAAACGTCGTTGAGGCACAAGCGAGTTTCGTACAGCCTCGTCAGCCTTCTCTGATACTGCCAAGAGTCCTGCGCACAGGTTCACCGCGGGTTTGACAATCCCCATGAGCTTCACGGGTGGGCTCATTTGTAGATGATCTTGTAGATGGATGTTTGTAATATCGGTCTCAAAAAGGATCTTCAATCCTCTTCTGGGTCGATCCGTGGCCTAGGGGAACTGTAGTGTAACGAGTAAGAAAAGACCTTGAATGGTTGGCGACAACTTCTGGTGGCTGAAAACGTGGCACCGCACTGCAGTCAGTCATAGGATCATTATTGTTGGCAGTAAACACAAATAGCCAGAGAGCAGAGTTCAAACTATTGAAGTTAATTATTATTAAATAGGAAGCGCAAAGGAAGACCTCGAATTGGACCGAGTTCGTGGGAGATAGTATGTTCGTGATATGATTTGTGCAGGCCCAAGAGTTTACGCGCTCTGCAACGCCTCTCTGACAGAAGCGCATTGCCAGCGTACCAATCGGCAGGCCTGGGGAGCTCTTGGAACACTCGCCGCTTTGGGGGATCTGTGGACAATTCAAGACTCGCCAGGCTTCACAACCTATTACAGTGCTATAAGCTGTTTCTGTTGCAGCAGTTCGTTGGTGGCTTGGATACGAGTACAGTAAAATGGAAGAGACTCCTTGTGGCTTTTCTACTCCTTTCGCCTGTCCATCCCTGGGAAGAACTGTCCAACTCGATAGACGCTGAATACATTATACATGTAGCTAATACTCCCATCAAGTCCTCCTTCAAGCAGCGCTCGCCCTCCCAACCCCCAGCCTTGCCTCTAGGTCTTGCCTTGCTACTGTACTTCAAGGTTCATCACACTCCCCCATTTATCACGCCCATCACATTACTGTATATTCGGGACGCCAAAGCTGGGTAGATTCCGGAATATCTGCATTGCTTTGGAAAAGAAAGTACGCACTGTACTCCGTACTGTATACTCCACCTCCAATAGTTCGCATTGTTCACCCGCATAAAGTCCCCACTCCATCTTGGGCCCCGCTTCCAATTCGACATTGTGTTACGCGCTCACTTCTTCCGTCCCATCCCTATCCAGCCACCACCACGCATCTCTTCTTTCACCGCAAGCCGCTGCTAGTCGGCGCAAATCTATCGTACTTACATTCTACCATCCCTCGTTGGCACATCTTCCTTTCCTTTCGATCTTTTACCAGCTTTTCGGTATCGCACTGACGATCATCAATACACTCCTTCTCCCGCTGGGAAACTATACCATTCTGGCAGCGACCCATATAATCCCACTACAACGAACTAAAGTAATAGCAACGCAACCCCGCCATAATCTACGCCTAATCCACCGAGCACCCGCTTTAAGACATTGAAGAAAGATACATATAGCGGGCGTCGAAGATTCGGATAGCATAGAGGGGTCAACTTTTGAGCGGCACCAACGGAATACTACAGATATTCTAGCAAGAGGACTTGGACAATTCCACATCTCGAGTTCTACATCCAGTAACGGCTGGTCGCTGAAGAGGCGACCAGTGATTAAACAACAACAGAAGGACTGAGTCTGGAAAAAACTGGTATTGGGTTTTCGAAATGTCTTTGAAACAGGTGAGTTTTGGGAGGAAAGAGTAACTTGGTGGACTGAAGCTTATGTTTTGGAATAGGAAATCGAGACCTGGGTGGCAGCACTTGGCCACTACGATAATAATGAATTCGACGATGCGCTGAAGGAGTTTGATGGTATCTCAGATACTTCCAAGATCCTGTTCAACTGTGGTGTGATTCACGCTACGTTGGGAGAGCACGAGAAGGCGGTCAGTATAGCACCTTCCCTCCACCTGAACCAAATTCTAATTATCTTTAGGTCGAATGCTATCAACGAGCCGTGCGTTTAGATCAATATCTGGCCGTAGCATATTTTCAGCAAGGTGTTTCAAATTTCTTGGTTGGCGATTTCGAGGAGGCACTGGCGAATTTCAACGACACGTTACTATACCTCAGAGGGAACAACATGATTGATTATGCTCAACTGGGCCTTATGTTCAAGTTATATTCTTGCGAGGTTCTTTTCAACCGTGGTCTATGTTATATATATCTACAACAAAAGGAGGCTGGAATGCAAGATTTCTCTTTTGCCGTCAAGGAGAAGGTTGTCGAGGATCACAACGTTATAGATGAGGCCATCAGGGAGGAAGCAGAGGTATGAACCCCGAATCAAGACCTTGAGGATCCAGCTAATGATTTTAGGGCTACACTGTTTTCTCAATACCCGTCGGTGTTGTATATCGGCCAAATCAAGCCAAGGTTAAGAACTTAAAGACAAAAGATTACTTGGGTAAAGCACGTTTGGTGGCAGCGTCAGACCGATCAAATACCTTTACTGGTTTCGCCGGATCCGAGATCAAGAATGTGAGTTATTGCTATGATACAGGAGGGATTATGCTAATAGTACTAGGCTGGCAAAATAGAAATCAAAGATGATCGTCCAGCCGAGACTATTTCATATGCAGCCTCAAATCTCGTCAAACCTGGCCTTTCAAGTAAACGACAACAATCAGAACCACCGATCGGCCGGAATGTCTTCCCGCCAACGCCGCCTCCTGAGTCTGAAAAGTCAAGTACTTCTAGTTCGGGACAAATGTCACGAGGAATGTCTGTTCGGAATGGACCAAAGCCAATGCCCGCCAAGCTCAACATCGAGAAAGCTCGTCCGAATGAGCGTTATGAGATACGGGATGATGGCAGGTCACCACCGCAACGACGAGGCACTTCACGCACAGCATCAGAACCAAGAGGGCCGCCAGCTAGGCAATACTCTGCTCGAGATGGATCTCGACCGATGCAACGAAGGAGATCTGACGAAGAGGAAGAGGACGAATACCCCGGCGAGCTCTACGACATGTACCGAAACTCCCGCAACAGTCGACAAAACGGCGGACGGCGCCAGCAACCACGGTATATCGAAGAAGAGGACGAATATGCCAGCGACTACGATGATGGATCCTTCGACGAGAACGATTTCGAAATGGTTTCAAATAACCGGCCACCTCCTAGATCACGTGCTGCATCCTCTTCAGGCCGTGGTCAGTCTAGGAGACCTGACGTGCGCAAGATCCGCGTCAAAGTCCACGCAGAGGACGTTCGGTACATTATGATTGGCGTCGCTGTAGAGTTTCCAGACCTCGCGGACAAGATAAGGGAGAAGTTTGGGCTGCGGAAACGGTTCAAGATCAAGGTCCGTGATGACGATATGCCGGATGGAGATATGATTACGCTGGGAGACCAGGATGATTTGGATATGGTCATTATGAGTGTGAAGGCGAATGCGAAAAGGGAGCGTTTGGATATGGGCAAGATGGAAGTGAGTAATCCCCTTCTATTGATGTTTTTATTTTTTCGAAGTGATTTACTAACATCATGACAGGTTTGGGTACAAGAGGTTTGATTTATGACACCTAACGACATATATTTCTTTGGCCAAGATCTTTGCATCAAAATATATACCAGCGAGCGATCTAACCATGCATATTTAGAAGGGATTTGGAGTCGAATGTTTCTGATAAGTATATATAATACACCATGCGTACGTCTTGACGACTATGTGTTGGGGTGTCTATTCGGTTAGCAGGTTTTGATGCTGCATAGTATAGTGAAGTCCTGCGACGTAGTTTGAGGGAGAATAATACATCCTTTCCGCATTGTGTCTTTCGATTCATCTATGTCTGATTATATCGTCTCAATAATATTTTTTATATAAAAGTCCTCTTAGCAAGAAAACGCTTGAGCCGTGTTCATCTAAAAGTCCCTTCTTTTAGGACGACGACTAATTCTTACGGCCACCCTGGCAAAACTCCAGCCAAACTCAAAGCCCTGGTTCCCTAACATTATCTTACATAGGCATTCGCTTCATCTCTTCCAGAGTCCCTATAAAATCACAAGTCAGCCATTAAATCATTCATTCAACACACCCTTTCATGGGGCCCCCGAATCACTGCAATTAGTAGCGTATTCTCCCCTCCCCTCCACGTCCATAAATAAGAAAAGGGAAAAACCCACAATACTTCCTCATATTCTCCGCCCCCAGCGTCCTAACCTCCTGATCCAAATGCGTCCAAAGCACATCCCCCCACCCCCCCTCCTCCATCCTCTCCTTCATAACCCCCAACTCAAGCTCCCTCTCTCCGCTCCTGACACTCCGCAGATACGCCCCCAGCTTCTCCATCCCGACATGGATCTCTTGGTGCTGGCGCAGCAGCTCGGCCGCGTTACCACCCTTCCCGGCTGTGAACTCGGGCATCTTGCGCGCCAGCACCGGGAAAATGTGCGCCTCTTCGATCGAGTGGTGCATTTCCAGGTGCTGCAGAAAGGAGAGGCCCGTGGAGAGGAAGGCTTTCAGGGACATGGTGCTCGGGCGCCGGTTGGTGTCGCAGGCCGTTTTGAGGATTGTCCAGGACTGGCGGAAATGGTTGTGCTGGGATTAGGGTATGAATTGTTAGTTTGGCAGTTTTGTTTGCTTGCTTGCTTGCTTGCTTGGTGGAGGAGAGCATTTTGATATAGATAGATATGATAGATAGATAGATAGATAGATATACGCACAAAATACTCCATGTGTTCCGCCATACTGTTATACACCCTAAACTCCGCCGCGCTCAGCTTCGGTAGCTTTTGCTCGACTTTAGCCTCTTCAGCTTTCTTCAAAGCTGCGTCCCGCGCCGGGTTCCCGTCTAGGATCTCGTTCTCCCTTTCGCATGGCTCCGCTAGCCTGTTGACCTCCGCCTGGTCTTCTTTCGCCATATCCGCCATGATGGTGCTGAAGTATTGTCGTGAGGGCGCGGCGCAGGTGAAGGTCCTGCGGCAGGTGGGGTGCTCGAGGCTTGGTACTTGTAGGATGCGGGGCGTATGGGTATGCGTATGTGCGATTGAGGCGCGCGGGAGACTTGTTAGGAGGAGCGTGAGGAGGTGAGGGCGCATTTGCATGGAGGAAGATTGATTTACATGTTGGAGGGGAGGATAGATGGCGGAGAGTGGTACTTGTAATGTAATGTAATGTGTTGGTTCTTAGTGGGTGTGTCGGGGACTTTTTGCTTGCTGACTCGCATTCGCTGCATTATCAATATATTGATAAGAACTTCAGTCTCGGCTTCGGACAAAGGCATTCGCCGAGGGCGTCAGCGAGGCGAGAGTGAGGTAAGGCTCAGTATTTTTCGCTTTATTAAGAACCGTACACTTCTCCCGGACAGAGGCATAGAGTGCTGGTTTCTTGGAGGAGAAATATAGACTATCAGCACGAGTTGATACGAGACCGAGCGAAGAGTCGAAACAAGTCCTACGTCCATTCACAATGTAAAGTTCTACCGGTACAGCAAACTCTCTCAGTTATCAACATATAACTAACCACTCGTAGGCCCCTCGAGATCCTTCGCAACAATAAGTCCCATAGCTTCCATCGGTATCGTTTTCTTGTTATACCCAGCTCCTGCGTTCGTAGCACACGGTCACCACAAATATCCAGATCTCTTCAGCACAAACGCTAGGAGAGGTACCACCTATAGATGTTGCTCCTTGAGCGAGAATATGGGTCACTATTGAACAATCGCGAAGAGAAACTGAGGTTCGATCACTACAAACATAGGCTCGTTTGTTGCTGTGTAGCGGTCACAGGACTTTCGCAACTGCTTGCCGGTAGAGAGTAGGCACTGCGATGCGTCAGTGTTTCCAGTGTTGAGGGCAAGTATGAGACTATGATGGAGGAAGAAGGGTGAGAGTATACATCTCGAGTCCCGGGAGCTAGTATAGACTGAACCAGTGAATGAGTGCGATACCGGTAGGAAGACTAAGGATTCGAAGGATGTGAACATTTCAGAGAAATCCCCGTGAGTCCGGTCTTGGCCGATAATACTGGGGAGGTGGTCATAATTTGATGTCTTTCTTACGATATAGTTGAGGCTGAGGCTTCCTGACCTGATTTCCCGTGGGCCCTAGGGGCTGCAACTTGCAAGTGTGTACCCTGTAGTCTTCAATCCCGTTATTTTACCGGCTGTTGTTTGCTATTCTTACTCTTGCTGGTGCTGCTGGGCTATTATTATGTGTATCTGTCACTTGCGCGCGTTTTCATTTTCTGTTAATTGTCAAAAGTGCTACTAATGTGACAAGATGTCAAAGTTGCTGTCTATGCTTGGTTGGTTAATTAATTGACATAGCTGTATCCCCCATGAGTCTCTAGTGAAGAATGCATTTTGAAGTCCAGTATCCAGTATTGTAAATTAGATGTTTTAATTTTAGACAAACAGGGAGGATTTTTGCTCGCTAATCGTACAGGTGTTGGTGTTGGTGTTGGTGTTGGTTTGAAAATTTCTTGCCAGGGGTTATGACAGTGCTTATTGGCCGCGAAAACGACGAACCAGGTGATCTACTCAAACACTTTGTAAATTACTTCGAATGGTTACGCAAAGAAGACCAGGGCAGGAGGCCTTGCTTTGGTGCGTTTACCACCCTTCTTAACCCTCCTGGTATAGATTTATTGGCGTAGTTATTTCGCCTGGGAGTCTGGGACGAAGTAGGTGCTGTAACCTTTTCAGGGTAAGATGCGGCTCTTAATAGCGTTAGCATGGCTGCAAATAGCATCCTTTAACACCCTGCTTTATTTAACTTTTGCTCTGACTATTCATTGCTAGTTGATTTCCTATCTCCACCTAAAGAATCCGTCTCGATGTCACTGCTAAAGGGCTCGTATTACATAAATATCTAGGGCATCTTTGCTCCATATACTTTTTGTTTCACCTTTATTATGGGTTACTCCTTGAACATAGGATTCAAGCCCCTAAATGGATTGCGGCGGCTTTTACCTAACACTTCTTAATTGCAGAATATCCGCTAGGATTACTACCTTGTTCGAGAGCCGGCAGCCTCGTAGCTGTATCTACTTACAGAAGTACCTCCTCACATTGCTAGTTCTGCTCTAGTGTGATTGTCGTGGATATAAATTCTCAAATTTTCTCTGTGAACTATCTTTTTACTATTTATCTTTGGTTTTTTACCTATTATACTCATCGAGGCTCAATATGCATCTTTACGGGGGCTGCTTCTCATCAGCTGGACAATCATTATTCGTTTTCGTTTCCATTTCTCACTTTGTGCTGGCAGCTGCTCTACCTGGCTTCATTGATCCCGACCATAGGCTTTATCCCAGATTCAATACAAGCTATTTAAATACTAGCAGCATTGCCCTATCTTCACCGAGCATCAATTTTCATTCCACTAGAAGCCTCTCAACCCATTCCAAATCATCAACGACCAGGAAAGAAACTTCGTCAGGCCTAGGGTCATCATCCACGCGTTCTCTAAGCAGTAGTCATGGTACAAGCACTAGCATACCCCATCTGGGGACTGGCAGCAGTAGCAGTTCAGCGCTTTCGAACACCACGGCACAGCCGCTTGTTATTATTACATCCATTATTGTTCAGTATGTACCTCTAATATAATATATGAGCTTCCAATTGCCTTTGCGAGTCTATTAAAGATCAGCGTTGACTCAAGACTTTCAGATCCAGCCATACTCTAAGAGAACCCGTAATCATTGGGTATGCAAACCCCCTGAGCGTTTCTATCCCTTCTTTAGACAGATTCAAGAGCCTTCAGGTCGTTCAGGAGACTCTAAGTACTCCCGGGCCTACTAAATGTTCCCGGAAATTTCCCCGAACTCCAAAATATTTAATTCCGAGGCAATTCTAACTCAAGAACTTACAGTGGAGTATCATCATCACCAATCACTCTTCCACCTATTACTACGACTATTGCCAGCTCCCAGGCAACATCTAGTGTATCTTCAGTATCTTCCCAAATTGCAGGCCTTATCCCTATCATCAATTCTTGGAAAAGAAATCCCACGCCACTAAAGTCAGAGACCCTTGGTAAACTTAATGGTGTCAAAAGTGATGTAGAAGGTCTCATATCTAATCTGGGCGGTCAATCTTCGCCTTCACCATGCGGTTCGAAAAAGAAGAGGGGGCTAGGAGGGCCGCTCGGCATCGTTACCCAGGGAGTCAAAGATATCGTAAACACATTATCGTGTGTCAGTAGCGAGTTGGACAACGCCGAAGATGATATCAAAGCCGGTGATATCAATGGGATTGAAAGTACTATAGGCAGCCTAACATCGGAGATCGACAACCTCAGCGACGAAACAGATGATAAGCAATCCAATAGCGACAGACAATCTGATTCAGCTACTTCGGCTAGCACTCCAGATAGCAGCTCAGGTAGCACTTCAGCAAGTTCTTCATCGTTCTGCAAGTCAACAAACACGGCGTTGCAAGTCACTGTTCTATGCGTACCGACTTCAATCATCTCGAGCGGCACCACTATCTCAACTACAACATGCTCGCCCTTCACTACGATTACAGCGAGTGGCTGCTCCGTCACTGGACTGACGACCACGAGTATCGAGTCCAGTACTACGTCAAGAACATTTTGCGCCACTGATACTTGCGGCACCGCATGTCCCATGGCTCCAGGCCCTCTTAGTGGCGCTAGTATGGGTCTCGTTTCTACTGACGACTGTGCGTTGATTCCCACGATTACAGTGTCTTCTGTGCCAACTGCTAGCGATGCAAGGATCGGGAACCCCACGATTGCAACTTCAAGTCCTGGCGCCGTTAAGAGGACAGTCCCAGAGGGTTCTCTGGGTAGCTCTGTTCTATTGGTAGAGCGCACTCTTCCCACTATTGCTCCGGTTGATTATAGGAGCTACGTTGCAGGGTTGTCTGGACGTGCTACTTGGGTCTTTCAAGGATATCCTACATCTGGACAGTGGTTTGACTATCCATCTTCTGGTACCTTCGCTTCAGGTGTTAATGGCATGTATGGATGCACAGGTGTAATCATCGCCTCTGATAAGGGGGTCTATATTGCTCATATCTGGGAAATCCCAGTATTTACCAACGAACAGTACAAGGCCTCGGACGATAATACGTTTACGACTCTAGGGTTCAATGCACTCCGCGATGGCTCGGCAAATGCACAAAGCATTAAAAATCTCGTTGGGACTGACGCCAGTCCCGGACCTCTGCATTCTTCGAACGCGCCTCAAATCTATGTGATAACTCCAAAAACGACGATGCAACAGAAAGCTAATGGATGGACTACTCAGTTTATATATCAAGCTCGTGTTGAAAAACTTGCTAGTGATATAAAGGGGATTCTTCCTGGTTCAACTCAATCGATTCTAGGTTACAAGAAAACCGACAAAGAGATGTCTACTAGGCCAAATGATTATACAGGCAGAGCTATCTTGGAGGTCGACGCATTGCAGCAATACTACACCAGCTATACAGATAAGAAAGGTGTTACTCGACAAATCGGTGCTTGGAGGCTTTGGGTAGAGGATCGTTTGATTACCACCCCCAAGGGCAATTATTTCTTTGGTCCGCTTGTCACTGGATCCGCGGCAAAGCGACGAAATGACAATCTAAACCAATGTGGCATCCCCAGCAAAAGCTCTATTCTTTCCAGCAGTGCCATCAGTTTATCTAGCTACTCCTACGTCTCTTCAGGTCCAACGGATACTCATACTGGAAATACTACAGTCATGGGAAGCCTTCCTCCCACCTCAAAGAGCCTTTCCAACACATCTGGAAATTCTACACTTACGGGAACCCTCTCTGTCTCTTCGAAAAGCACAATTACGTCAAAATCAGCAGGATCGACTTCACAATCCGCCTTTACTAAAGTAACCTCATCCACTGGCCATACCACCACCAGCAAAGCAACAAATTCATCTCCACTGATAACCTCTTGCACCTTATCTAGTGTGACTGCTTTCAGCTCAGCCGACTCTTACTATACTAATGACTACCCGGCCACTATAGCATGTGCGTGCAACGGCGGCCAAATGACAGCTGGAATCGCTAGTACAGTTGGCTCAGATTCCTCCACCACTTATGTTTGCCAGATCGAATCAACACACATTGCTGTCAGTACTGCAGCTCCTCCGCCAGTCAAGACGACCTCAACACACATTACTGTCAGTACTGCAGCTCCTCCGCCAGTCAAGACGACCTCAACACCGCATGCACCGCAAACAACAGCGCCGACGAAAGAAGTATTGTGAGTGTCCTCTATATCCACCCTTCAGAATACCTGAAAAAACATCGCCGTACTATCTCTCAATAAAACAAGACAGCTAACTCATCCCAACCTCCAGCGTCTACTACGACAACTACATCGACGAGATCTCCGATAAGATGTACTGGACGTTCTTCGAAGGACACGAAGAAAACCTCCAAAAAAGCATCAACCTCTGCGACACCAAGTTCGCCTCTCAGGTCGACGCCCACGGATCCGGGAAGGACATGAAAAACCCACCATGGCCCCACGGATCCTGGGATATGAAACTCTTCGGGCAAGCGAATTGCCTGTACGCGAGTGATGGGAAGGGGGCGGGGACTTTGAAATGTCCCGGCATGAGCGAGCCAAAGGCGTGTTTAGGTGGGCAGGACTCGAAGCAGTTGAAGTGTATTGGGGCGTGGGCGGATTACTACCGGGAGGTTGCGAGGTGTCTGTGGTAATGATGTGATAGATTCATAGAAGGTAGGATAATGTTAATGAATGAAAACGTGCCAGATTTTATGACTCTCAATCTTCAAGCACTGCCATTACCTAGTGGAATGGCTTTGTACAGTAGCTGCGTAAGGAAAGGAGGGCACAGAATGGCTTTTGTGACTTTCAGAAGGAGCTTTGTTCATGCTTTGAGATAATGCATAAGATATGATTTTTATATTTTTAGGCTTGTGTGAAAGGAAAGAAATCAGACAGCCCGAGCCCTTGCCGTACCAAGCTAATCACGGTCAAAACAATCAATCCAATTAGCTTCCCTACGGCGCCAAACGCGACGTGTATACGTGAATTTGTACGTATATACCTAGATTCCCACGCATTCACGCAGAAAAGTACTATAAGCGTAAGATCTGCACATGAGTGCATAGAACTCTATAGTTAGGGCAATCTATTATCAAGAGCCCCCGAAAACCCAGAATATAAATCGAGCGAAAAGAAAGTAAACATACGCACGGCACCTGTGTGGTTTGTGCACACGTTCCCGAGAGAAACCAAGCAATAGCAGGGCACGGCATGGCTTTACCGCTCCGCAAGCAAAAAGTCACAATTGCTCAGTCAGGCCAGAAAGCAAATGGATGCACCAATGAAAGAGAAGAAGGAGCTACCTCCTCAACGTCAGTCACCTCGTGTCGCATCTTCACAAAATTTAATGACATGGATTAATTTTCGCTACAAGTACGAGTAATTGACACGTATAGAGCCCAAAAAGAGGTGATAGATGTAAAACAACGTTTAAATTCTCAATTCGCAGCCAAGCACTACCGGAGCAGCTTATCGTATCGAATCGTATGTATGCTATTGTATGTAACAAGTACGCCGGTATCCGCATCGGTACGGAGTATCACTCGCCTTCTTTCCTGGTATATCACCTTCCCACCCTGTCGTTCCCTTATCCTCTCATCCCCTTCTGCATCTGCAGCTTAACAACAGCACTCAAGACACTCGAAACAAGCGAGGCCGGCACAACTATTTCGCTACTATCAGCTTCGGACTTTTCTTGCGCGGAGCGCAGAGCGAGGTTCCGGGTAAGGCAAGGCAAGAAGGCGAGGCGGAAGGAGGATACGAAGGGGAGACGAGAGGAGAGGGCTTACATTCCGCAGCAGACGTCGCCGCCGCCGCGCATTCGGACGGGCTCGGCGGTCATTTGCTCAGTTGGGCGCTGTGGGATGGTATGTTAGCTTGGATCCAGATGGAGATGTTGGGACTGTATAGAGGGTAGAGAGACGAACGGGTTGCTCGGAGTTGATGCCTGCTTCCATGGGTTGGGGAGCTACCATCTGGATGGGTTGGGGCTGTTGGGTTTCTTGTTGGGAAGGCATTGTGAGGCTTGTTTGGGTGTTGATGGTGGTGTGGTGTAATGTTTATTTGGTGATGTGTTTTGTGCGTGGAGATGGGAACGATCGTGGGTTGTGTTATTTGTATTTGTATTTGTATTTGCTGAGTGTGGTGTGGGAGTGGGAGTGGAAGAAGTTTAGATGGATGGCGGGGGAGGCTGGTGAATTTATCGGCATCTGGATATATGATTAGCAAGGCGCAGCAGTTGCTATTTGCATGGGCATGATACCCGACCCGACCACCAGGACCGAACAACGACACCACCAGCCGCGTGTCTCAGTCCACAATCACAGCACAAACAGACGCAGCTGGCACACAACATCCGGCCTGTGGATTGGTTCGTTTGCCCAGCTCAGCTGAAGAAAATACCGTGTGACCTGACGTAAACCGAGAAGACGGTGCAGATGTCTACTCTACATAGTATTAAGTGAGGCTTTTGGCCATTAATTACGTGGAGCATGTATACGAATTACTACCGTACTCCTGTCTACGACTCTACGCATGATGGCTTAGACTTTGTCATGTTCGGCATTGCGGTTCTAGGTTCATCTTCACAAAGGCTTGTTAGAGCTTGGCGATCTAATCTAGAGACGATCCTTTTACATGTAATGTAATTCTGGCCTCTTTTCTCTTTTGCCGACCAATGATACAAAAGCCGGTCGGGGAGCTAACGGATGCGGCTGGCTGACTAACAAGTATATGATTCTTACGCTCTTTAGTTCTTACTGTAATATGCGCATTAGCACTCACTACTACTTGACTTGTGAAGCTGAGGCTGATCTGGTCTAGTCCGGCTTACTTTCCATGTTGACTATCTTATCCTATTCCGCAAGGTTCTGTCTGTCCTCTACTTATGAAAAATGGGGCTGAGGATGGAAGATCTCTGGCATACTTGTCCCCGACGTGTCGGCCGATGGCTTAGTTTACCGTATGGTGGGTGGCTTAGTTGGTGGTGTGGCTGGTGCTGTTTTGCCTCCTTTTATAGACCGCTTACTACGAGTGCTCTGTGTATGTCGTGGAGTAATACTAAATTTAACATATTTATAGTGCGGTGTAGTCTCTTGGTTGAATCAAGCCGAGGCCGATTTGCTCTTATTTAAAATTCTCTGGTTCTATCTATCTAATACCATTCGTAAAAGGGCGGAGGGCGGACAAATCGATACATTTTGGGAATGGATACCGGACTGTTGAATAGAAGAGGAGGAAGCTTCTTTTATTCTATGCTATGACCCGACCCGTTCGTTGGCAATAAGGAAGCCGCATACGGTCGCCCTCCAGCATTCGTCTGCACCTTTGATAAACCCCTTCCTTCTAATGCCGGTAACTAAGAGGCGAAATAAAAATAGGAGGCCGACGCGTCCGCAGAACATCCGGGTTTCACCTGATAATTATCTTAATCTTCTCAATATCTATACTATCTGATAAAGGATTACAAAATCAAATTAGACCCGCTCCCTGAAGTCCAAGACACAATTTCCAAACTATACCCCCTCTAAACACGCTTTCTCTTCTGCCCAACACCCTGTTCTTTCCCCCCACGAAAGCTCCTCCTCACCATCCCATGCTTCCCAACTCTCCCTCTTCCTCTTCCCCTCCCCATTCCCTTCTTCTCCTCCTCTCCCACCTGCTTTCCACTCCCAGTTCTCCTCTCAACCGCCACCTCCTCATGTCCCATCATCCTCAACCCCCCTTCCCGCAGACTCAAACGCGCCGCAACCTCATTCAAAAACCACCTGCGGAAAAACCACAACGGCTCTCTGTACCAGACCTCGTAGTCCTTTTTCTGAATCCCGTAAATGTGGCAGGCGCGCACGATGGAGGTATGGGATAGCGTGTGGTAATCGGCGACGCCGGTGGGGCTTGCGTAGACGAAGCCTGCTTTGTTGTAGTGTTTTGAGTCGAATTGGGCGGGCCAACGCTCTTTTTCTCTGGCGGGGTCTGAGATGGGTGCTTGTGGAGCTGGAGGTGGAAGTGCAGTATCTGCTTTTGGTGACAGCTGCAAGGGGATGCGTCGAGAGCGGTAGCGGGAGCGAGAGTGTGGTGGCAGACCAGCAACATCATCCATGTCCACATCACTCAGCACTGCATCCCCACTTACATCCCCAGGAGGTACATACGCATACCCCGTCCTAAACCCATCAATACTCGTCGGAACATCCAACAACCGATAATCAAACGGCGCCTCCCCAAACCCCTGGGCCATCAGCTCAGCCGCCATGCGCGACCGCTTCCCCACATCCAGGTCCCGCTGCCTATAGCACATCAAGCGGTACCCAAACACCAGACACATCATATTCGTACAGGTAAACACGCCGCAGTTATGGATATCGCCCTGCGCTACGCTGGGCGGGCTGTCGTCCAGACCCCCCAAGGTAAGTTTGGCAGTCCATTTGCCGAAGAGCGGCCATGCGGTGCTGGGCGGGCAGATATGCAGGGCTAGGGCGAGCAGGGCGTCGATGGGGAAGGAGTTGCGGTCGTGCGTCTCTTGGATGGAGTCGATGATGAAGACGAAGCCTTGTTTGGGGGCGAGGCCGAGCAGCATGTGGTGCGTCTCGTCAAATTGCGGGAAGAATAGGTAATCGAGCGTTAGGATCTTGTCGACGGTGAGGTTTGCGTCGTGCAAGAGCTTTTGGATTGCAGCCTCGAATGTGGGGACGGGTTGGTTTTCTGGGAGGAAGGTTTGCGAGAAGACATGGTTTGGTATATATGCCACTTTCAGGTGCGGTCCGGCTGGCAATGTTGGGGGTTGAGGCTCAGGCTCATCGGATTTTGGCGCTGGTGCAGGGTCTCGGATTCTGCTTCGTCGGGGAGTCGGCTTTGGACTTGCGCTGCGTGCTCGAGCTCTTGGGTGCTCCCTTTTCGCGCGTAGCTTCTTGGCCTCGTTATACTGCTTCAGATCCGCCTCGTACTTTCGCTGTATGCTATGTGCGTAGTCCTCGTTCTTGTATCGGATGATGCATTGGAAATATGCGTCCGTGACGCTTTCATCAATGCCCGTGAGCGTATCAATGGCTGTCCAAAAGAACGAACCAAAGTCTCCGAGGGTGAGTTTGACGTGTTCGCCTTGGGCATATGGTTCATTAGGGGGAACACGGATTTTGAAAAGGGGTTCTTCATCACTACTCGTATTCTCACTATCTTCCTCTTCTTCATCTGAAACTGCTGGTGAAGATAGTGACGAGGATGAGGCCGAGGAATATGCTTTATTCTTCGTATCCTTCTTCTTCGGAGCCTCCTTTTTTGGCGCTCGTCCAGCTTTCGACTTGGTGCCGGTTTGCTTTCGAGTCTTGTCAGGTTCCTATCGAAAAATTAGACGGATGATATATAAAGAATCAATGACGAGCACTTACCTTAGGGGACCATATGTCTATCTTGAGTTGGTCAATCCATTTCTGTTGTTCCTCTGGTAGAGGGTCAAATTGACGCCTCTCAATAGCTTGCAATTCATCGCTTTTAAGCCCTTCCGTCGACATTTTGTAAACTTTCCAGAGTATAAACCAAGGCGAGATTGTTTGAGAGGGGAGAGGGATTCTGTTGAGGTAAAAGAAGGCACAAGACAAAGAAAACGATTCAACCTTACTAAACCGAAAGCGGCGCATAAAAATCATATATAGGACAAAGAGAATTGATTGCGTTCTTGACACCGACTCTACTTCCTAGCTCTCGCAAACGCCGCTTTGGGAAAACTCAGAGGAAGCTTCAACTTGGCAATCCTTCTCTGAGCAGCAGCCGCCTTGTCCATCTCCAACCTCTTCCTCTCCGCCTCGGGAAAATTTGCAATCTTACAACCAATCTCGTTGAAATACTGAGCCATCGGCTTGATCTCCAACCTCAAATCCTCTTTCAGGTCCCATACATCAACCTCGTAGTTATCCACCAAACATGCCATAGCACACAAGTGAGTAATGAGCAGATCAAACTTGAATTTGCTAATGGCTCCTGAGTCTGAGAACTTCCGCGTGAAGCTCTGAAGCACCGCTTCGGGCATATCGCCGATAAGTGTCTTCAATTCGTCTCGTCGCGGGAGGAGGAAGCTTCTGTTGTCCCTTCCCTTTCCCGGTTTCGAGACTCGGAGAATTTCCAAGGCCAAGAGCATGTACCGGAGAATCTTCAGCTTTTCAACATTCGTAGCAACCTTTGCAACACGGTGAGACACATATCGAGAGTTCGTGACAACCTCCTTCTTTGCTTTAAGCGTAGCAGCCCATTCTCGAACAGGAATATGAGCCATGATGCTATCTCCAATGAGACTATCGGTTGTATAGACATCCTTGATATCTTCGGCTCCAACATTAGGCTTGGGGCGCGGTTTCGCTGCATCTGCCGCAGCAGCAAGCTCGTCTCGGGATGCCATGCTTGCTGTAGCTTCGGCAATGTTCGAGATCATGGCTTGGGCTGCTGAGTCGAGTTTACGGGGTTTGCCGTTGGCTTCTCTCGCAGACTTCTCGGGGGAGATGGCGTTCTCGGTGAAGGAGGCAATTGCTTTCCTGGCCTTCTTGGTACCGAATGTTTGGCCGAGGGTGTTTCGGAGCTCTCTCATATCCTAGACATTGTTAGTATTGAAACCGAGGAGTCGGTTCTGGAGAGGTCTTACGGTAGAATGTTCATCGTCGGCTGTAGCTTTGTGCGCCCTCACCACCCCTCGTACCACCATTCTTCTGGCCTCCATAACCTCCATCTTGCCTGTCTCTGGATCGTAGACTCCCACATAATGCTTCAGAAGCGTATCCGCACCTCCCGCCTCTTCTTCTCGCGCTGTGTAGTCGAGCTTTTGGTGTGCGGAGGACTGTAGTAGAAGCTCGGTCTTGGATATTGATGTACGGCCTGGGCCCGATGGGGGGTTTTTGCGGGGCTTGGTGTAGGGTTGGAGAGGAAGTGAGGTAGGTAAAGCAAGCCCGGGAGTTGAAGCTGTGAAGTATTAGACTATTGAAGCAAATGGAGAATACAGGACTGGCAACATACCTATAACAGGAGCCCATTGATCTGCTTCTGGGAGTGAAATTCCGATCTCTTTATCTCCTTCAATTGCGACTCTTTTGCTGGGCTTTGAAGAGCCATCTGTGTTTCTTTTCCGCTTCTTCACCTTCTCTATTTTTTCCGACATCTTGGAGGGTTGGCGAGAAACTTTAAGGTGTGGTGGAATAATTCTTGTCAAGAAATGCTGTCACCCAAACTTATTTTTTTGCAGATCCCTGCTCACTAAAAACGGATGCGGGGCGGGGAACCACCACACCAAGAGGTGTAGAGTTTTCACAGAACCAAGACGAGCAAAACTGGACGAATCGAATATTAAGTCGATTTGAATAGCTATACTACACAAGAAGGCTTGCTGTATATAAGTTGTATGAGAATACTTTTATCATTCGAGAAAGGCAGTGCGACGGCGTGACCACATAAGCATGAGGTACCTACTTGGACATGAGGCTCATTCGACACATCCCTTCCCTCCCTGGGAGAAAACCCTGGCATGTCAGATCAGGGCGCACAATTAATCAATTAATTTAAATTTATTCACATTCACGGCAAGGGCATGATTTTGATTTGGTTGATGAAGCAAGCTTCTTTTCTTATTCAGGCAATTGAAGTTCCTATGGTATTTTGCATCGACGGCAGCATTCCTCCATAAAACTTCCTGTTCATAAACCCTGACTGAACAATCCGACAAGGCTTTGACCGGTTCTGCTTCCTTCCAATTCATCCTCCAAAGGCCGAAGACTACGCGTCATCAGACTGCTCTATCCTTGAACACCCAGCGGCCATTGTACTGAATGGTAGTCCCATACTGTGCTTGTGCTCTGAAATGCTGAAAAAGGCGTAGACGTTGATGCGGGAGATGGCGTAGACTCGGAGGTTATGTTGTCATGGTGGTGTCTCGTAAGGCAAGAGAGACCGAGATCGGGTTGTGGCGAGGTGTCTATTTGCTATGAGGAGGTCAGTGAATGCCCCGCATTGACGGAAGACCATCAAGATATCACAACAACGTCGAAGATGAGGGGATGAGAGGGGAGAAGACGAAGAGAATACTTACGATCTGGCACGAGTCTTGCGGCGCTTACGCTTGAGGCGGCGAACCCGCTTCTTTCTCCATTTCGCTCTCATTTTCGAGACTTGTGAGCTGTGGAAGGTCAGGTCAGCGTGGGTTGCAAGGAGTGGGAAATTGTGCAGGGAAAGCTGCTCGGAGTCGTCTCGAAGGCATTGCCATGTCGAGAGTAACAAGGAGCATCAATTGAGGCGGGTGGGGGAGAGCAACTTACTGTCGAAAATTGAGTTGATGAAAAGTTAGAGAGGAGAGCTTTTGTGATTTTGAGATTTAGTTTTGTTGTTTGTGGAATTGACGAGCCGCTAACGAAGAGCGATCACATGACCTGACCCCACCTGAGTTGATCGATGTCGATGTCATGTCGGAGCGGAGGCAGGGCACCCGGCAGGGTTGAGTGGAGTGGAGTGGA
>QGMG01000702.1:0-20228 GCA_007825325.1 Lachnellula cervina | reverse complement strand
AGTCCTAGTGATAGTAACGATCAAGAAGATTACAATATCCCTATGCATGATAATCTAAGCAACTATGACGAATTAAGCCTAGATCACTATCAAAATCCCGATAGTAATAATAAGCGAAAGGTTAATTCTACTTTAGCTTCTTATGCTTATATAACCTCTAAGATAGAGGATAATAGTCCTAAAGAGAACAGCTTAGACAAGGTTATTATTTATAAGGACCAAAATACTATAAATAATATTTATGAGCCTAAGTTATATAATGAAGCTAAGAACTCTAAATATAAGGACTTTTGGTCTAAGGCAGAAGCTAAGGAAATTAAAACCTTAGAATCTAATAAGGCGTGGGAACTAGTGCCTAAACCCGATAACACTAAAATTATAAATAGTCGCTGGGCCTATAAACTTAAGGACTTTAGCGACCACTACGAGTTTAAGGCTAGATTTGTAGCTAAGGGTTTTGAGCAATTATACGGAATTGACTATATAGACACTTTCGCGGCCGTTATTAAACAACTAGCTTGGCGACTTATATTTGCGCTAGCTATACTAAATAACTGGCTTATATATAAAATCGATATGGTATCAGCATTCACTCAAGGCGATATCGATAACTATATATACATAAAACAGCCGCAAGGTTATATTAGTACTAAGTTCCCTGATTACATTATAAAGCTTAATAAGGCATTATACGGATTAAAGCAATCAGCTAGAATATGGTATAATACTTTAAAAGAGGTGTTAACTACTAAACTAGGATTTGAATCCTTGTTAAGCGAGGCTAGCATATTTATAAATCGATCTACAGGTGTTATAATTACTGTATACGTAGACGATCTAGCTATAATAGGTCCAAATGCGGAAGTAATACAAGACTGTATAAAGAATATTAAGTCCTATTTTGAGATTAAAGAACTAGGCTTAATTAAGGACTACTTAGGCATAGACATAGACTATAAGCCTAAAGAAGGGACGCTAAAGCTCTATATAGCTAAATATATAAATAAAATATTAAACAAATTTGGCTTTAATAACCTAAACCCTTCTAAGACTCCTATGGACTCTAATATTAAGTTAGAGCCTAATAAGGAACAAGCTAGTCCTGCAGCTATTAAATACTTCCAGCAGTTAATAGGATCACTATTATACCTCGCGCTAGCATGTAGGCCTGATATTACCTATGCCACTATTAAACTAGCTCGATTTGCTTCTAATCCTAGTGAAATCCACTTAAGCGCAGTTAAGCGCATATTCCGATATCTAAAAGGGATTATAAATCTAGGTATTATATACTCTAGTAAAGCAGCTAGCTATATTCAAGGTTACTGCGACGCGGACTACGCAGGCGACCTAGTACAAGCTAAGAGCACTACTAGCTATATACTATTTATAGCTGGAGGGCCTATTATGTGGAAATCTAAGCTACAGTCCATTATATTGTTATGTAGAATTGTATTGCTTAAGGTTCTACTACTATGTGGGCGAAGCCCACCTATATAGGTAGCCCAGCCACCTAAGGTGGCTGGGGGACTAAGGAGCGTAGCTCCACGTGACACACACATCATGTGACTAGTTGACATTCCAACACTCCCACTCAACACGATACGTGATGTGAGAAACGTTCAAGAGAGAAAGAGAATAAAGCTCCCACAGGCTAGGTAAGCAGCACCACCAGTAAACCACAGCCTCCAAAACCACGTGGGATAAAAGGTAGGTCTGTGGAAGGTATAATGCGCCGAAGAGAAGTGAAGCCGTGAGAGAGAACAAAATAGAACCACCAAGTCAGAAGTGCAATAGCCCGTAGACGGAGGACGGCAGTGCAGTAATGTGACTCGGTAGATACATAGAGAAAATGAAAACAAAAATGATGCCCAAGAGGGAATATCCAAAGTACGGCAAATGAGTGAAACAGAGCCAAAAAGCAATATAAAATCACGATATCTCCCCTTCGGACAAAGGGATATTCCAACTCCCACAGCTTTCAAGCTCCCACATCATTCAACCCCCACAGCAGTACGAAACTTGATAAATAAGTCCTTGCATAGGGGCTTAGTCAGCCCATTAGCGACCTGTTCTTTTATAGAAATGTAACGCAATTCGACCTTACCGTTAGAGACCTTCTCGCGGACAAAGTGGTGTTAAATATTAATATGTTTCGTGCGACCATGGAATTCGGCATTCTTAGCTAATGTAATGGCCCCTTGATTATCCCTATAAATGATCGTCGCGTTCAAGCCAGGATCCAAATCGGGATGGACTTGTTTAAGGAAGCCCTAGAGCCAGATAGCCTCTTTTATTGCATTTGTCTAACCAATATACTTAGCCTTACACGAAGAGAGGGATACTGTAGGTTGGCGCTTAGAGGACTATAAAATCGCGGCAGAACCTAAATTAAATATGTAACCCGAAGTCGAGCGACGGGTATTATAATTGCCTGCCTAATTAGAGTCCGTGTAGCCGGTCAGGTTGCAAATGTCGCCTCGGAAGACGAGTCCTATAGACACGGTGCCCTTCAAGTAATGGAAGATATATTTTACGGCTTTTATATAGGTTTCGGACGGATTTGCCGAAAAACGGGACACTATAGAGACGGTGTAGGCAATATTAGGGCGGGTCCCTAACATTGCATATATAAGGGAACCGACCGCGGACTAGTATTTGTAGCGGAAGACTTTGCTGGCTATATACTCTACAGGCGCCAGAACAAGCCGCGAGAATGTCTCTATAGGAGTCTTAGCGGGGTTACAGTCTATTATGCCGTGATCCCGAAGGACCTTTTCTAGGTAGGCCATCTGAGACAGCTGTAGCGATTGGCGGGGGCAATCACAAATGACTTCTATGCCAAGGTAGAAGTGGTAGGGGCCCAGGTTAGTCATATGAAATTTCTTATTGAGGGACTGTTTTAGGGCATTAATTTTCACCTTAGAATCCCTAGCAATTAGGAGATTATTAATATAGATTGCAATGATTGTACCTTCCTTTATAAAAATAGAGCTATTAGCATTGAGGGGTGAGAACCCCTATATAGCTAGGAAGTTGGCAAGCGTATTATACTACACACAGGGCGACTGTTTTAAACTGTAGAGGGCCTTATTTAGGCGAGCCGTTCCTATAACACTATAGCTGGTAGGAAGGTCGATCCACACTTCTTCTTTGATATCACTGTAGAGAAATGCGGTCTTGATGTCCATTTGCTCGATCTCCCAGTTATATGCAGCTGCGAGAGCAAAGATAGCTTTGTACAATATAGGCTTAACTATAGACATAAAGGTTTTAGTGAAATCTAGGCCCTCACACTATTTAAAACCGCGGATAACCTATTGGGCCTTATACTATAAGATCTCCCCTATAGCACCGCGCTTGATTTTGAAGACCCACTTACTAGAAAGGGCATGGCGTGATGCTAGGACGTCTTGCAGGGTCCAGGTGCTATTCTCTACAAGGGAGTTATATTCCTCTTAAATTGCTTCCTCCCACTGCTTCCACTGCGCACTGTCTATAGCCTTATAGAGGGTTTTCGGCTTAAATGGCTTAGCGGAGTTAGCGTGTCCAAGGAAGGAAAGGAGGGACAGCTGGCTATAGGATAAGATGTAGGAAGGGACAAGGAACGCGTTAAATGCGTCTAGCTTGGTAGGCGAATAGACTGCCACTATACCTGAATGGAGGGGATCTAGTGACGAAGAGGGGTTCTAGGGCCACTATAGTTTAGGCCGAGACAGCTAAGGAAGCTTAACTTGTTTAATGTTAGAACCTTCTAAACAGGAATCGTTATTATTATTAGTTGTAGGAGTAGCCTAGCAAATATTATAGTGATTTGGGATGGATAAGGTGTCTAACCTAGAAGCAAGGAGCTCCATTTCGTCTTCTTCTTCCTCTTTGTCCTTAATGGATAGATAGATGTACGCTAGAATCGGGCTAGCGCTATAGAGATCCTCGCTTGGATCGCGGTAGTTAGTACTCCCCTTAACTGCGCGGGGCTATTCTTCCTGTGGCTTGGGCGGTTCGTCCCAAAATGCGTTGCGGTCGAGTGGAAGAGGAGGTGAGGAAGGGATAGTTATAGATGGAAGACAGATCCAAGACTGTGATAGGTTAGGAGAAGGCAAATGCTCTAGCTTAACCAAATGGGAATGCCGAGAGAGGGGCTGTTGCACTATGTCCTGCGGTGTAGAGCGCTATGTGGCGCGCAAATTATAAAAAGGGGACGGTAGCTAAGGTCTAAAAATAGATTGTTAAGGCTCTACCGAGGCAGGTACTGCGGCAGGAGTTACTGGCGGGTCGGCTGGAGTTGCAGGCGCTAGAATTGGTAGCGCTAAGGCCGTAGGAGGGGCTATAGAAGGAGCGGCAGTAGGAGCAGCAGTAGGAGCCGCAGCTTGTGTTGGAGGGAAAAAGACATTAAGGTCAGATGACCGAGGGCAAGGGAGTATCCAGCCGTTAGAGGCGCTTTCAGCCCGTTTGCGCTTGAGCATTTCAAATGGATTTGGGACTGGAAGAGCAATTGGGTAATGGTAGGCGATTTGCTATTGCGGCGGAGGCTTTAGAAGCCGAGACATATCTGTAAAGAGGTCTACAGGGCCTTCCTTAGTGGCGGCATGCCAATCTTTGGGAGCAAATTTGTTCCACAGCATATATTTAATAACTTTTACTGCACTAGCCCGTATAAGCTTACCATCTTCGCATAGGATGCAGTATAAGGTATTGCTATTATAGCCTATAAGCACTCCCCGGACCGTTTCCGGACGGCCCTTCTTCTTTTAGCCAGGATTGTAATAATAAATCAGGGAACCGAAAATGTTAATATAAGAGTACTATAGGATGCGGCTGCACCACTTTTGAAAGGGGGACATCTTAATTACTAAATGGATGCTACGCATATATAGATAGCGCGCGTGCTAGACGGCTTTGGGCCAAAATTTGAGAGGTAGGCCGGCTTAGGCAAGGAGAGGCGCAGCCTTACACTAAAGCGTCTAGCTAAGGCGCTCTATAGCGCTATTTATCTTAGGGGTGTACAGTTTAGTAGCTTCCTAAAGAATGCCTTTTAAGAAGAGGTGTTTTGCAAGGCGACCGGCTATATACTCACCTCCACCATTAGTATAAAAGCGGCAAATTGTCTAGCCAAGCTGGAGTTTCTTGTAATGCTTCTAAAAATAAATAAAATAATCTATAACCTCCCCTTTTAATTTGATGCAGTACATCTCGGCTACCTTAGAGAAATCGCACTTAAATGTAATAAAGTACTATGAGCCATTATAGCCTTTCGTTAGAATGGGACCCACTATATTAGAATGGATTAATTCTATCGGGTGCTCCCCTCGGATAATATAATGTTTATATAAGCATCGCTTGCCTTTCTAAGTGAGGCAGGTATTATAAATGTAGGCGTCCTTTTATTGCATCTCGGAGAAGTTAATATTATCTATAGTAGCGGCCAATTTATCTACGCCTTAGGCTCCGAGATAACCTATGCGGTGGTGCTATAGAAGCTTGTTTTGGGCGACCTGATAGGCTTGTAAAGCCTGGGGCGCACAAGGCTAAGGCATTATAGAAGAGAGGGCATTAAGTGATAATGGAGGCGGAGGGGTCCGCGGACAAGGTTTGCGGATAGCAGGTAATGCAATAGACAATAGAAGAGGGTGGAGTGATAGACTGCAAGAGGGAGAGGCTTATATGCAAGGCAGAAGGGCACTTGCAGAGCGGGACAAAAGTCTAGGACTGTTAGAAGAAGACTGGTCAGTTAAATAAAAGAGAGAAGAGGGGTGTAATACTCGGGAGTGACTATGAGAAGAGCCACTTAAAGAAGTGGGACGGTGAGAGGAGGCATTAGATGCGGGCAAATTAGATGACTAGACTGGATTTTTAATATTGCGGCTAGAAGGCGAGGAAAACAATAATAGTCATTTTGCTAAGGGCTTAGCTTATTTAAGAAGCTAGAGGTTATTCTTTGCAGGTGCTTTAATAATAACCTTATAATGGCCACTAATAACAGGCTAGGAGATTAGATCCTTAGTTGTGACCGGCTTAAGACCCTTCTTAAACAGCTATAACATCGAGATGAGGTTAAAAGCCCCCATCCTAGGGTAGTATTTAATATTAGTTAGCTTAAGGGTGACGGGATTGCCGTTTGCGTTAGGAATCGGGATATGAACCGTGCTAATGCCCTTAAATGCAACCGAGCCGCTAACACCCCTATAAGCGCTATAGTCTCTATATTTAAAGGTGGTCTTATTAAAATGCAAGAGGGTGCTAGTGGCATGGTTGGTATAGCCTAAGTCTACAATCTATTCGTTTTGGAGAGCACAGGCAGGGGCAAGAAATGCGGTATTATCGGCTATAGAAGAGAGGTGGCCAGCGATAGGAAAACTAATTGCGGGACACAAGAATGATATTGCGCCCATATTAGCAGGTGTCTCCCCTAAATTTGATGCATTAGAGGTGCAGTGGCATTTGTTTAAGCGATTGCTGCTACTGCTGCTACCGCGACTGCAGCTGCGACTGCAGTTATTACTGCGGTTGCTGCTACTATTTCCCTTGGTCTTCTTATATTTAGCCTTGCATAGATTAAATTCCTTCTTTAGGTGGGGGAATTTCTTGAAACACTTATTGGCAATGTGACCTTCCTTATTATAGTTGGTGCAGTACTGTTTGCTATTCCGGTAGTTGTAGCTATATCCATTTTCTTGTCCATATCTATATCTATAACTTATAAGAGCTGCGTCTGCGGTCTTAGACTAAAGACGGGATTCTTTATTATATGCGGCTTGAACTACTTTGCTCTAGGCCATATATTGCTCCCCTTCTTTAGTGTAGAGGGTGTGATTTTAGTAGAAAGACATAATAAACATTTTGTACCCTAAACCGAGACTATCAAGAAAGTGATCAATTAGCTGAAGTGAGTTGAATGGAGCGAGTTTATAAAGGTCTTGCAGTTCCGTGTTGATTTGGGCAAGTTGCCTAGAGAAGTCGGATATGCTTAAGCAATTAGTAAGGGTAAGATAATGAAATTGCTAGTGAAGTGTCCGGATTTTGCTGTGGCTAGAAGGTCGGCCCGCATAGAGCATAGAGATTATTATATAAACGCGTTTTATATCCTTAATCTTCTAGAAATTGTTGAATTTGTATTTGTTGCAGATGGTTATGCACTCCCGCTTCTGCTTGCGCTCCCACAAGACTATTAATTTGTTATACATCGCAACTGCCGCGGTATATGCTGCCACCTTGATTTTATAGTTAGCCTTAGCCGCAGGATCTAATTATTGCTCCGTAGAGAGAGCTAGAACCGGCATTGGCTTGACGGGTTTATCTGCGGCGTTCACTGTAGCGTCCAAGTCGTTGCACGCAAAAACCTCTTCTAGCCGGCAGTTAAAGTCCGACCAGTTTATGCTATTGTCTTTAAGCTTAGGAATCGGCTCGATCCCCATCCCACTTGTGGTTTCGGAATGTTTAGTCATGCTTGCTAGGGGCTAGTCAAGTTAATAGTCCCACTATAAGATATGCGAGTGGTCTGTTGGTGCTAAGATCTGAGTCTGCGGGGCAGTATTGTGTTGACGGACACGTTCGGGAATGATTTGGACTGACGAGGAGGTGTAGACTGCGCTAGAGTTTGAGAGTGCTCTAGGCGAGAGGGGTCCAAATTGGACGAAGTGTCTAATAGAGAATTGGACGAGGTATTGGACGAAGTGTTGGATGGAGGAGAGAATAAAGCGTTAGGTTCGCGTTGTGTAAAGAGAGATAAGAAGTGATTGTATGTGCTAATGGATGGCAGACCAAGGGGGTCTATATAATGGTGATGCGTAGAGAGAGAAGGTGGCAGTTTATTGATTTGCCGAATGGACGGTCGATTAGACGGTCCGGCGGAAGGAGAGAGAATGTGAGCTGGTGAAAATGTAGGTTCAGGTAAGGGAAGTGACTCTACTAAAGGATTTTTCGGTGAGGCTTTCACTAGAGAATGCTCTAATGACCGAATTACCACTTGAATTTGTGTTAGCCGTGGATGTGATTGTACCACAGCGCTAAAGAGCTTAGTAGAGCTAGCGATAGAGTAATAAGTTTCGACTGTATTGGCTTGTAAGAGAGAGATAGAGCTCGGCGGAGGGAGAGGATTGCAGGGATGATAGTCGCCGTTAGGGATGCTATAAAAGGTATTAAACGAGTCTTGAAAAGTGCTCTAGAGGTAATATAACCAGCGGTCGAGATTCTACTAAGTGAGAGAGTATTTGGACTGAGACTATTCGAGTTGCAGAAGTGATTCTTCTATGAGAGGGGCATATATAGGACTTATACGGCATGCTCTTAACGGTCTCACCAGTTTTGCTGTTCTCACTAGTTTCCTACCCGCAGAAGGACTTCTTCTGCCGGGATCTACCGTAGCAAAACGCCCTTGGTGATCCCTCGCAAGGGGACTTTGTGATTGTCCGGTATCCTGCGGCATTTTCGGTAGAGCAAGATAAGAGTGAGCTGATTCTAAAGGCTCGGAAATGAAGTGGAGGCTGTGTGGTGAGACGTAGTCAAAATGTGCGGGTGAGGTACGGCTAAACAAGCGCCAAGACCCTAAAGAGAGCCTCCATGCGAGATTGAGCCGCACGCTAGGACCAATGCATCACATTTGGTGATCAAAACACTACACCAGAACTCGTATACGGGGCTGCGCCGGAACGCCAAGGAACAGGTTCATCCCCGAACCATGGCACCGGAAATAATCGTCTAATATAATGTCCGATCGCTGCAAAGAGCCCCTAAATCTCCCCTGCTTTTGCAGTGAGAGTGACGGTGTATAGAAGCACAGAGAAGTGAGACGGGCGAGATACTCCCCTAAACACGGAGAATTAATCGTCCGAAGCCGAAATGGCAATTACCGTAGCCGTAGCTCCCCTGAAGTGAGAACCGCGGCATTAGGATAGTAGTGAGAGACGCATAGATCAAATCGTACGATTGCACGGATCCGCGGTCTCCCCTGAGTGAGAAAGCGGCTAGGGTGAGGAAGTGTTGAGAACACGTATGCTCAACCAACTAAGCCAAAAATCTGAGCGCAATGCGAAACTCAGTGAACACGTAGGTGATTTTGCATAGAATGCGTAGAGAGAAGCATGCAGCTTTGTATATACTTTTATCAGATTTGCGAGGCAAAAGGATTACTTAGCTGTATATACATAAGAGCATATGCTTCACGTGTTTATTCACAGTCAAGTGAAGTGAAAAACACGCAGTGAGTTGCATAGAGGCAATGCAGCTTTGCATACATGATCGAATTGCAGGGCAAAAGTGATCACTTTTTACGTATACAGAAGAGCAGAGCATATGCGGGTTTTAGTCACCTAGGAAGCGTGATTAGACAGATTCTACAATGAGTAGAGATATATGTAGCTGATTTATATCTCTGCGGAAGAGAGCTTATAACCTGTTGTTATGTAGAATTGTATTGCTTAAGGTTCTACTACTATGTGGGCGAAGCCCACCTATATAGGTAGCCCAGCCACCTAAGGTGCTGGGGGACTAAGGAGCGTAGCTCCACGTGACACACACATCATGTGACTAGTTGACATTCCAACACATTATAGCTCAAAGTACTACAGAAAGTGAATATATAGCTATTAATGCTGCCGCCAAGGAGATTGCTTTTATTAGGATCTTATTAAAAGAGCTAAACCTATTAAAGCAAGATAAGCTACCCCTATATACAGATAATAACAGGGCTCTCCTACTAGCAAATAACCCTATATTTCATGAACGGACTAAACATATTGATACTAAATATCATATGATTAGGGACCATATAAATAAGGGTGTACTAGATTTAATATATATCCCTACTAAGGACCAAAAAGCTAATGGGCTGACTAAGCCTCTAGCTATAAATAAGTTCACCGAGTTTATAACTCAACTTAACCTATGCTAGGCCAAAACTAGCCTTATAGTCTAATCCACTTAGCTATTTTCCCTAGACCTAGCTAAGGACTTAACTAAGGACTCTATAAAACCTTAGGAACTTAAACCTAGGATTTGGACTATAAAAATCAAAGAACCGGTGAATTTATATTTGGTCTAATATAAATGTTGGATTGCCCAATTAGGCATTTAACTATGCACCCCTAGTTAAATTCCATTGGAGGGGGCGCAATCGGTTATTTTTATAAGTTTTTAACCTAAGCTTACCTAGCTAAAGTAGTACACTCTATTTTAAGCTACAAAGTAGCTTCTATTTATGCTAGCGGGTTAAGACTTTCTATACTAGATTGAAAACATGTTTCAAAATGGATATATTGATTTTGGCGCTAGGCTAGCGCATATGGGCCTGTATTTTGTTTATTTTGTAAAGACGCTATCCCTAAGTCCTAACTAAGCTGCTTAAGTCCTTAACTAAGCCCTTAGCTATTCTAAGCTACAACAGACTAGTATAAAAGCTATTTAGGTACTTATTAAGGGGGCGTGTTAATTGTATAGTAATAAGCACTAAATATGGTTTAAACCTAATTAGGCTTAGTATGTAGGTAGTTACAGCGGTGCATAGCTATAACGTTATAGGTTGCCAAGCTTTCCGGCCACCGTACGATTATGACGTAGGTTGCTGTACTTTCTGGCCACCGTACAATTATAACGTAGGTTGCCGTACCTTCCGGCCACCGTACAATTATGATGTAGGCTGATATAGGCTGCCGTACTTGCCGAGTGGCTATGCACTTCGCATAACTTCTACTATATTCTACGCATTCTACTAGCTTCTAGTATAAGGGATATATAACGTATACGATTACAAATCAAGCATATAATGTATACTATGACTCACTTATAGAAGCAGCTAGAATAGCGCTCTTTTGTATATAATAGAGGTCCGATTTATTGAAGGGTTACTTTTGTATAGGGTGAAGTGGGTCACATATAGTGAGTTATAAGTGAGAAAGGGACCAAAGTGAGTTGGTAAGTTGCTTGATTGATTGATTCTTTCCTTGGGGGAAAGCTCTTCTATATATATAGTGGTGCTTTAGCTAGTTGGCTTTGCACGTGATCGCTATTAGCTAATCACTTTTAACACTCCTGCTTAAAGTCAACTGGAGGGAACTAGAAGAAGCTAGAACCCCATATAAAAATAGAAGTATAGACAAAACCAAGTAAGGATAAAACCATTCTAAGTACACACTAGAAGCTAGACAAAACCAGGTTTTAGTAAACATAAAAGAAGAGAAGAGACTCCTGCTAACTAATAACCTAAGGAAGAACAAGCATAAATAATAAAAATAATGCTAACCGCCCTAGAAACCTAGTAACCTCTTTTAGGCCTTGCCTTTTCCCTTTCTCTTGCCTTTTAGCTGTTTAATAGGTCTAGATGGAAGAGATATTAACTTGTAACCTCTAATCTCCTCCTCTAAGGCTTATGCAAATAGTGTACTAGGCTATAGTAGAGAACTAGCAATTAGTATTAGCATTAGCATTACTAATGCTAAGATAGGGTCTAGGACCTCTATAGTGTCCATTTATGGCATGGTCGTATCTAATTAGTTAACAAGTTATGCTAACGCTTTCTAGTCCATTTCCGTAGCCTTATTAACCTCTTATTCCTTAGCATTGGCCTTATATATCTCCTTGGCCTTAGCCTTATATTCCTTAATCTTAAAGTGCCTATTAGTAGTGTGGGTTGTTAGGTCCGCCGCAGGTGTATAGGAATTATATAGCCTGCTAGGCCGTTAAGAGATAGAAGCGTCTAGAGACACCAAACAAGAAGGAGTATAAATAGACTTAGCTAATAACTAAGATTATAAGGAGAGGGGGGTTATAACTAGTAATGCAGTCCGCAAATATAACTAAGAGTGTAGGGCTTTATAGCTAGTAGGTATAGTATATCTATTAACTGGTCTGGTAGAGGCAGGTTTATAGCCCGTTTAAGAAGGATCAATTCGAATCTAGCTGCTATTAGTAAGGTTGCCCTTAGTAGCAGGCTAGCTTCTCTAGTTATCCAAGTGACTAATAAGCCACTTAGCATATATTTATAGGCATATACCTTTCGGGTTTCCCTCTATAGAACTATTAATCCAGATTTGTAAGACATTTATCCCTTAGTCTTTTATAATAAACTTAATAAGTTTTTATTATATACTAAGCAAATCCTAAAGTTAGATGTCCTATTTAAGGTCTATAGCATTAGAGTTAAAGATTAATAAATAGTATTTGCTACTAGGCAGTTTCTTAAGGTGCGCTACCTAAGCATAAAATAGAATGTTCTACTAATTTGTCTTTACCACCTAGTTTACTAATTTAGTAATAAAGAAGCTAATATATATAGATTACTAGACTAGTTTCTCTTTAAACCATTCTTTAAAGATCTACTAGTCTCTAAATATATTAGAGGTTTTCTTCTAATATATATGCTCTATACTATTAGAAAATGCAATAGGCTTTATATATAATAGCTAGGGTATCTTTCTTCCCTCTTAAGAGAGATGCAAAATATTATTAGATTAGTTATTGCTACCTAGATAATGCTCTAGGCTAGCGCGTATAAACTAGAGATATTGCTAGATATTATAGTAAGAGGAGGCATTATTTAGATTTGCTAGGTTTAGCATAAAAGGATTTATAGGATCTATATAGAATTTATCCTCTAAATTCTAGTCTTTCAGCTCCTTTTAGCTATAAAGAGGGAATTAGCAGTTATTAATATATTTAGGTATAGTGTATATTAAGATAGTATATATTAAGAAATAGTAAGAAGTTTTATTAGAAGAGAATAATAGAGAGTTTTAAGGCAGGAGGCGCCATTTATATATAGGCGCACAGTCTAAGTTACTTAACCTATTACTTAATTATAAGGCGGTGGTTAGTGGGGCGGCCTATATAGGGTAACTGTAATTGCAATAGTATAGGCCTAAGCATTCTAATTAGATAGAGACTTTATGCCTATATATTTTTGCAAATCTATAGTTAAAAGACCCGAGAATTAGTAATAGTATTATTTATAATATAAATCATTATATGCCATCTTTAAAAAGTATATTAAATTGTTATATCTAGAGAGGAAAGGTTTTTTTTTTATTAGAGATTATATAATTTTCTTAACACTAATAGCTATATAGTAAAATTTAAACTTGTCTCTAAGTAGTGGTTTTATAAGGCTATCTGCAACCTGATTAGCAATAGGAATATATTATAGAATAATATAATTGCCTGCCACTACTTCTTAGACCCATTTCTCTTTTATATTAATATACTTTATTCTTATATAGAATTGGGTCTCCTTTATAAGAGCAATTACGCCTTAGTTATTATAATAAATAACCACTACTACCTCTAGGTTATATATAATCTATAAGAGGAATTTTTTAAGCTAGATAGCCTCTTTTACTGCTTTAGTTTAGGCACTAAGTTTAGATTTGCAAGAGGAAAGCAAAGTATAAGATTATTATTTTAATAACTAGCTAATAACTCCGCTACTAATATTAAAAATAAAACCGCTAGTTAATCTTCTTATATCCTTGCAACTAGCCTAATTTGCATCTAAGTACCTAGTAAGCAACTCGAGATCTCCCTAAAATATAAGTTTATAGTTAAGGGTGCCTTATAGGTACTATAAAATACATTTAGTAGTAGTAATATAAGTAGGTGCAGGGTTTATAGCAAACCAACTAACTATTAAGATAGTAAATGCAATATCCAAGCAAGTACTAAGTATAGTATATATTAGAGAACTAATTATTTGCTAGTATTCCTTAATATTATAAGCTAATGCTTAGTATATCGGATCTATTATAAGGTTTGCGCTAGCCGTGTCTATAGGCATAATAGCAGGTTTATAATTAGTTATACTAAAATTATAAAGGACCTTTAAGAGGTAGGCTTTCTAGCTAAGGTATAATATATAGTTCACTTAGTTATAGGTAACTATTATTCTAAAATAGTATCCCACTAGTCCTAGATTGCTTATTTAGAAACAAATATTAAGAGCGGCTTTAATAGTATTAATCTCTAATCAGTTCTATTCACTAATAAGAAGGTTATTAATATAAATAGTAATAATAACTCCCTTTTTATAAAAAACACTTATATTAGTATTAAGGGCTTTAAAACCTATACTTTTAAGGAATATAGCTAGCATTTAATACTAGACTCTTAGGGCCTGTTTAAGACTATAAAGAGTACAATTTAGCTTATATACCTAAGTAGAGCTATTATTAAGGCCTATTAGTTGTTTTATATATACTATCTCTTTTATAGCACTATAGAGAAAAGCCGTTTTAATATCCATCTAGTCGATTTCCTAGTCTAGGGCTACTACTACTATAAAGATTAGATAGTAGCTTATTAGTTTAACTATTATAGCAAAAGTTTTAGTGTAGTCAATTTCCTCTTTCTACTAGTCTCTATAGATAATCCACTAGGCCTTATATTAAATAATGCTGCCCTAGGGTCCCCGTTTATATTTATAGACCCATTAGCCTAGAAGTACCTACTAGTAAGCTAGTTAGTCTATAAGATCCTAAGTTTTATTATTTAGAAAAGACTAGTGTTTATCTTTTATAGCCTTGGTCCATTTATTGCAGTTAGTATCTACTATTACTTATTTATAATACTTTAGCTCGAAAGGTTTAGTTGGATTTGCTTTAAATAGAGTATATTTTACTATAAGGCATAAGAGGGAATTTAGTTTTTTATTAGCCTTATTTATAACTATAATATTCTCTTTTAATAAAAGGGCTATAAGAGCAATTAGATCTAGTAAATTAGGATTAGAATAGCAAAGCTTGGGATATAATAGAGGAATAGTCTTTCCCACTAGTGTATAAGGGGTAAAGGGTCTTAGTGTTTCTTTATAAGAAAATAGAGGGTAAGGAGATTATCTATAGAGATATTCCTAGCTTAGATAGATTTGTGGTCTAGGGTTTATTACTACTTCTAGAGTAGGTTTTAGTAGTTTAGTATACTAGACATTCTAGAGAGATAAGCTAAACACACTTAATGGCTCCTCCTTACTATTATTAAAGATTTTAGTAATATAAGATATTTTAGAGGGCGCATATTTAAGAGATTCTAAGGCCGGCCGTTTTGTAGCCGCTAGTGCCTTTCTAGATGCTTATATCTAATTAGAATATATATCTTAATCGAATTTTAAAGGCTTAAATATCTTATTCTTAATAGAGGAGGGTTGTTTCTTAATAATATAAATGCTATAAGCCTTTCGAATGCAATTATTATCTATAAGTATATAGTAAATGTGATCCCCTTTATACCTAATAAGTCTTCCTTTAGTGATCTAATCCCTTCTTAGCTTAGTCTTAATTTGTTTACTATTAATAAACTATACTAGAGACCTAATAATCTTAAGATAGTAAACAAAGGGTTTATATAGATTAATAGCCTTAAATGGAGTTTTATTAATTGCATTATAAGAATAATGCATATAAAGGTATACTACTATCTAGAGGAGTTCTAGCTACTATTTTTTATTAAATTTAGAGCTTTTTAAAAGAGTCTTAATAATAGTCTAGAGGGTTTTTCTAATCCTTTTAGTAGTGCCATTTATCTGCAAGTTATAAGGCACTAATAGTTTAAAATATACTTCTATTTCCGCCAGATATAGTTAAAAGGCCTTAGAGATAAATTTACTACTATTATCTATTTATAACTATATAATCTATCCGCGGCAAGAGGCCTAAAAGATCTTAAATTTAGTAAGGGCTTCTAATTTAGCTTATATAATATAGACTTCTACCTCTTTTATCTTATTGCAATAAAAGTATATAAAGTATAATAAGCTATTATAGCCTAGCCTTAATAGGCCAATTGTGTCTATATAAATAAGCTTATCCGAGTAATATCCTAGGTTAATATATCCCTTATATAGTACTTTAGTTATTCTTTCTTTAAGGTATACTTTATAGGTGCATAGTGCTAGTAGGACCTTAAGATCTATTTCCTTAGCTATATTCTATAGTTTTATTAAGTTATCTTCCCCTAGATATCCAAGTCGTTTATGCTATACTATATATACCTCTTTTATAGCAAATGCAATAAGAGCCTAATATCACATTTATTATTGCTTAGATTCTAGAGCATTAAAAGGTTTTTAAATTTGTGCTATATAAGCCTATTATTATTAGTAGAGATCCTATATCTAGTTATTATAGCTAGGGTAATTAATATAAGCTTTAAGTTATATAGTATTAATATCTAGGCAGAAGAGATCCTAATAGATTAATATAATAAAAGTAGCTAGTGTCTTCCCTTTAATAGTAAGAGTAGCACTGCTATCTTTAAGGTGAATGCCTATTTTGCTCTATATAAAGCTAAGGCAAGATAGAAGATTTGCGCTAAGCTTAGAGCAATAGATTATATTATAAATTCAAAGCTATCCCACTAATCTATTTATTTAGTAGACTAGTAGAGAGATAGTGCCTTTTTTTTATAGTTTAAGTATAGTTCCTCTAATACTAGTTATAGTATTAATTTCTCCTAGATTAAGAGGTTTAAGGGATTTAAAGAACTCTTACTTATAAAATATATATTAGATATATCTACTATTAAGAATAAATGCATTTATAAGAGATATAGATATCTAGTTTATTAGAGCTAACTTTATATTATTTGAAATGGCTAGTGACTCTAAACTACTAAGGAATGCCTATTAGATTAGCTTGTACTAGTCTAATTTAGGAATAAGAGAGAAATATTAATATAATATATAGAAAAGAAATTCTAGTAGCTATTAAAGTAAGATAGACTATAGGTCCTAAAGCATAAAAAGAAGATAGAGAGTAATTAGAAGAATGTTTAAGAGGATAATAAGAGTAAGAGAGTAGATAATAGAGATTTATATATAGAACCTTTCTTATAGCTTTTCGAGTTATTATCTAGTTTGCAGATTAGTAACTAGTTTTAGGCAGGGAAGTCTATATTTGCTAGTAAGTCTTATTTATAGACTAGACGATCTAAGCTTTTATAATTACTATTTATTAATCTTAAAGGCAAGTTTAAAAGAGGCATATCCGCAAATTGTAAGTATACTATAAGAGGTCTTCTCCTATCTATAAATAGGAGTTAAATTTAAATTTGTTTTTAGACTAATAATCTTTTTCTTTTAGTCCTCCCTTTTTAGTTGCAGGCGTTTTTTAAGAGCCGGTTTAAGATATAGGTGTTTTATTATATATTTGTTTTCTAAGTGAAATGGCTTTCTATAGTGTTTATAGGTTAGTTCTTTTAAATTCTTATTATTATTTTTGAAGGGATAAGAGATTAAGCTATAAGAGCTTAAACTATAAGAATTTAAGTTTAACTTGTAAGAATAGAGTGTTTAAGCTAGTTACTATATTAGTGATTCCTTCTTCTAAACTACTTATATAAGGTTCTTAAGGGCTATCTGGGATTTAATCTTATTTATATAGTTATTTCCTAAGACCTAATTCGATTTGAAATTATTATATAAGGATAGAAGGTTATTTAGGTATATACCTACTATCTATAGTGTAGGGAGATATACTAAGTTGTCTAAGAGAGATAACTTATTATTAAGTTAAGCAAACTTGTTATTATATTTAGTAATGCTTATTATATTTTTAAGTCAAAGATTAAGAAGTTCACTCTAGAGTTTATAGAAGTTAGCTACGCCTTAAGATTTAAAGCATTCCTTAAGTTTATTAAATAAGAGTTTAAGATTATTCTCTTCTACCTTATTAAATATAACCTTGCCCTTTTTAGCTATAAACATTTAGGCTACTAGGGAGACTTTTCCTTCTAAGGTGCTATATTCTTATATTTATAGTTCCTTCCACTTATTCTTACAAATTTGTAGAGCTACTAAGGTCTTACTACCTATCTGCTCTTCTAGTTAGACAAGTGTTCTATTAATAATCTTTTAGTAGAGGTAGCTCTTATTAATAAGGGCATTAATAATTCTTTATTCCTAAATAATCTAGTTAGACTTACTAAGGTCTAGTATAGTAGTAAGAGCTAAGGAGGCATAAGATTTAATCTCTAAAGCTATTACTAAATTTGGTTAGATATAAAGAAGGTATAAACTTTCTACCTATAAATTAGAGTGCCTTCTTAGTATTATTTATAGATATTAACCGCATCTTTATCTAAGTTATTTTCTTAGTAGTAATTGTAAGGAGAGTTATTAATGCGAAAGCTAAAGAGAGAGATAGAGAATAGTTCTAATAGGCCTAATAATTTATCTAAGAGGTAGAGTAAAAGGTCTCTAGCAAGCTCTCTAGAGTTAGAGGAGGATTTAGATAAGCCTAATAATAGTTAGTATTTAGTCTTAGATTTCTATCTTATATCTAAATTAAAAGAGATAATAGGGGTATAAATAAGAGCTTTTATATATTATAGGAAGAGGTCTAGCCTAAAGAGAAGAGCTTTCTAGTGCTAATAAGAAGTCTTACAAGTTTTGGTATTCTATAGTATATAGGTTTTATTATTAGAAAACCGTCTCTTTAGTACTTCTTATAGTTCTTATAAAGATAGCTTATTAATTATACTTTGCTCCTTCTTATTTATACTCTCCACTATGCTTATATTATCTATAGTCTATAATATAATTAGTAGTGTTATAAGTGAGAAACTTAATAGCTAGTAAGGGATTAGAGCAAGGAGGTTAAATTTTCTCCTAAGTCTATAGTCTATAGGCCATTAGTGCATTTTGCTAAGACACTAGCATTAGGCTAAATCTTTGCAATATAAGACCTATAACTATTTATAAGCTTTTTTGGAGGTTAGGAAATAAGTTTTTAAGTCAAGTTTCTAAATTGCTATAAAAGGGGTTTATATAGCTTGTTTTCTTAGTGATTGCAGAGTGATCTTAACTTGCACTAAGCTAAGGAACTAGTAATAACTATTCCGCTTCTATATTTTGTTTCTAATACTATTACTAATAGAACTAGAAGTAAAACACGCTTAGAAAGAGTATTAGTAATGCTAAGATTTAATTGGTTATCACTTAGCTTCTTGCCTAAGGTGATTATCCCTATATAAAGTATCTATAGTTAGAAGATATCCCTTTATAGAATTTTAGTTAGGTGACTTAGCTCTAGAAGTTGCTAGGCTTATAACCTATTAAAGGGTTACTTTTATATAGGGTAAAGTGGGTTATATATAGTGAGTTATAAGTGAGAAAGGGACTAAAGTAAGTTGGTAAGTTGCTTGATTAATTAATTCTTTCCTTAGGAGAAAGCTCTTCTATATATATAGTAGTGCTTTAGCTAGTTGGCTTTGTATGTGATTGCTATTAGCTAATCACTTTCAACACGATTCACTCGTTAGAGGACCTTTCTAGCTAAGCATTCAATTCATTGTTATTGCATATATATTACTCGTCTCTCACGTGACTTCGCCTATCACCTACCGATCCTCCAATTCTCACAAAATCAGCCTAAAACAATAGACTAAATATAATATATAACGACTTTATAATATATAATAGAAGGGACTTATACTGCCGTAGCATTAGGCGCTAGTCCCGATTCGGGGTAGGAAGTTATAAGATTAAAGAGAACAAAAATGAAGAAGCTAGGGAAGCTAAGTAGAATATAACGCCTTATTCTTATTAAAAGACCTTACACTATTAATAACTTCTATTCACCTATCAATGCCCGAAACGCTATAAATAATATATTTAAAGAGAAGAGAGTAAGGGAACTAGTTATTACTATAGTGTCTAAGTCCCTATAGAGCAACCTTGTAGTCACTATAACTAATGCTTTCTCTGCTGACTATATAATGCAAAATATTAATATATAGACTAGCGCTATGCCCGATTACACTATATAGAAGAACAAGCAGTAGCATAAGGTAGTTGTATATAGAATCCCCTTCGTAGCCTTTAATCTGTAAGTTTTATAGTAATAAGTACTAAATATGGTTTAAACCTAATTAGGCTTAGCGTGAAGCTAGTACTAGAAGATTCTAGAAGCTTCTAGCTAGCTGTGTTGATTTGTAAGGTGTATACGACTATAATGTCGGTCACTGTATAATTATAACGTCAGCTGCTAAACTTTCCGGCCACTGTACGATTATAATGTAGGTTGCTGAGCTTTCTGGTCACCGTACAATTATGACGCATTTCACTTCTTCTGTAGCTTCTAGCTTCTTCTATAACATCTACTATAACTTATATGCTTAATAAGCATAGAATGAACTAGAATAGCATTATTCTGTATATAATAGAGGCCTTATTCACTCTGTAGAAGGCTCTCCAAGCTTGTCAAATCATTATATATTATATATATAAGTCAGTCACATGACTATACCAT
>QGMG01000701.1:0-20253 GCA_007825325.1 Lachnellula cervina | reverse complement strand
CTGTCGCCGTCTCTGAACTTCAACGGCGATGCTGCGGGCCGGCCGTTGGAGTACGGCGTTGCGTTTGATGGGGAGGTGCCGCAGGTTCGACGGTTCGTGGGTGCTTCTGCTACTGGGGGAGGGTATCCGGTGGGTTGGTACCAGGCTGTTGCGGATGGGGTTTGGGGGTCGAGTGGGGGGAATGCGACGACGACGGTGCATGATTTGACGGTGCCGGGGAGGCATGTGTTGCGGGTTTGGGTGGTGGAGCCGGGGGTGGTGGTGCAGAAAATTGTGGTTGATTTTGGTGGTGGTGGTGGGGTTCGGGAGAGTTATCTGGGGCCGCCGGAGAGTTTTCGAGCGGGTGTTGATGTGGTAGGTGGCTATGATGGGACGAATTTTGCGGGGGTGGGGGGTTTGTGATGTTGTGTGATTGAGAAGGACGGCCGCCTCTATGAACTGAACACGCTCATCACCGTGGCACAAAATCCCCTTCTCCCCGAGCTCCCCTTAACCCCCGCGAGTCCCAACTCACTCGCTTAGCCTTCGAATACGAACAAGGTACTCCACATATTCTCCTTAACCTTCAACCCGGAGCCTCGCATCCTTCCCGTCCCCAACATCATAACCTCTATCATCATTGATCCTCACTCTTCTCCTCCGATTGTGTTCTTCTACAGCTCAGCATGAAATCGACGTCTTCTGCTTTTGCTTTTGGGAGCTGGTAAGTAACATGAGTGTGATGTTTAGGCTGGGACTTGCGGTGTCGATATGTACTGTACTGTACTTGCCTGTCTGCATATCTCACACGTGCTATAATCCAGCGAAGTTCGAACTAGTAATAATGTCGAGTGCCGGTATCGCCCATCTCATCTGTATTACAACAAACCCACCTATGGAGAAAACATTAACAAATATATGGTTACAAGTTTCCTGCGAGGTGTATAAGCTTGAATGACTACTGTACTGTTGTTTTACCCGCACCGCATTCGCTTGAAACGTATACGCAGATGCATTGCAAAACCTCTCACGGCTCTCATAGGCGGTTTTCCACTCCTACCTTTGATTCCCGCTATGCTAGCTCAACTTCGCTTTCCAAATGGGCGGGGTGGGGATAGGAGGCTAGAAAGGGGGGCAGGAGTGGTCGCTTAAAATTAAAGCTGGGCGGGAAACAGTCTTCGCAAATCTCACCCCCATACATGGCGGTATCCATGGGTTTCAAAGTATTTTTTCCCCGCGAGATACTCTTCAGAAGTTTCTGGGCAAAACACAAAGCGCGCAACTAGCCTAGCCATTTCAGTGACCTGTCTGTACTCATCGATCCCTTGGAAACACGCCTCCCTTTTCGCATCGCATCCTTCGCCCAGCTCGTCAGTTTGTTCCAGCTGCGGCACTGCATGACGTTTCCGTCTCCCGGGACCGGAGGGCGACTTTGCATTGGTGGTGCTCATGGCTTGGTCTGAATTAAGCGTCACGCATTGTCTTTTGTCTCGGTGAGTCTAGACGGTGGTTGATATGCCCCTTAGCCAGCGTCTGGGGGACGATGCTGCGGCGGATAAGTTTCTTGAAGATGTCAGTTAGGTTTCTTGCAAATGGGGACCGGTTATTCTTCTTACAAGACAGTGCAGATTATGAGACATCTGGGCAGTAATTCCCCTTGTCATAATTCTACTCACGTTTCCGAGGTCCAGCGAGGTCCAAGAAGAGATTCTTCTCGATGGAAACTGAATGGCTTACTTGTTGTGAATCATATGTACATTGTTCGAATAGCTCAGTTATCTATCAACGGCGTTGACAGAAGCTTGGACAGTTGGTATAAAGCTTGATTTCTGTTTCTGGGAGTGAGCAGGAAATATAACATTTCCCTCCACGCGTTCGCGAGGGTAGTTTCGTTGGCGGGTGTGTCGAACGCGTCGTAGAACGCGCGAAAGCGGGTCCACAAAGGGTCGGAAACATGGGTCGCGGGCTCCCCCTCTCCCTGACGCCTTGGCTTCTCGCCCGCTTCACGTTTTTCCAGGCGGCGAAACAGCTCTAGAACATCTGACTTCTCGTGGCTGTTGCGGGCTCGTACAGAAATCCCGGCTGTGGCTTCAGCCAGCGGTGCCCATACCAGGTCAATCTTCGCTTTATATGATAGTGTGAGGATCCGATGGATGGCTTCCAGGGAGCTGTGGAATGGGCAGCCGGGCGTGAGGCTCAGGCTGGCGAGCCTGGCGAATATTGCCTCGTGGAAAGAGCTGACGGTAATGAAAGCATTGAACAAATGCACCAATTTCGCCTCCGTTTCCTGCAACGACTGGAGCTCGGCCTGGGTACCGGTAGCCCCGAATGTAACGTTGAACAAATCCTGGAGCATGCATGCTTGTAGTTCCAAGTCACCCATCAATGATGATGTAGGACGCCAGCACGACATGACTCTTTCTGTACTCATTCTCGCTGCTTTGTTCGAGTCATCTTGTGTATCTGCATTTTGCACAATCCATCCAATAAGGTTTTGATCGTTTACATTTCCCATTCCCTCTTTATACTTGGCTTGTTCGAGGTTGAACGCAAGGCGCAGATACAGGGCGTTTAAGGCTGGGCTCTGATTGTCGAGTGGCCAGAGTTTAGATGCTTGACTGTCTTTGGGCAGGCTTTCCAGCGTGAGGAGTATCGGCTTTTTGGATTTGTGGCAGCAGAGAGGTACTTTGCAGATACTAGTAGCTGCTCCCCAACATGTTACCAACAATTCCAGAAAGAGACTTTGGGTACCTTGAGCAAGGTATCTTGCTAAATCAAACATTTCGTGTGAAGTTGGATGAGGCGTATGATAAGACCCATAGGCAAATAGAAATTCTAAACCCGCAATCGGTTGAACGAGACTTCTATCCTTTGCCAACTCAAAGATGATCTGAATGTGTGGTAGAATTCGGTTATCCGCTTCTTCTATTCCGTACTCAAGGGGAGGTAACCGCTTTCTGACTGGTATTGTCATATTCAGAATCGTAGCTGTCCTCAGGATCCACAGATATTTCTGATCATCTTCCATTCTCCACGATGTCCAAAAGTGGACGAGCTATACTTTAAAGTTAATTTGTGATAACGAAAAAGATTCATACACTTACTGGATGTATAGATAAAGTTTTGGACTGGGCCTTGCGCCTTATGAGTGAGAAGGTGAGAAGATGTCCAATAGCTTCGCGAAGCTTGATGTGAGACGTCAACACTTCCATGAGCTCTCGGTTCAGAGGGGAGTCCGAGAGAACCATTGGAATGAGCTCGCCATTTAGCCCATATGAATGCCAGGGGCTTTTATCCGCGATGTCTGAAAAAATGAACTCGGAGATTTCCTCCGGGTTCATAAAGGCAAAGAGTTCCAATAGCAGCGATGCGTGCACATGCGTCTTCTTAATATACCGGAAAGAAATCTCCCAAGTCGTTAGAACTGTATCATATTGACCTTGTTCCAGCTGTGTTGTCTTGTGATACCTGTTACGAGAGGAATGTCCTAGAAGATAGGCTTGCTCCTCCTCCAGCAGAAGCAAATACTCGTCCATTGACATTTGTTGATAATTGATATACGCAGCAGCTTGATCTATAGCCAAAGGGAGGTTACCGAGTCTGCTGGCGAGTTTACTTGCTAGCAGCCCAACCGGCTCATCTGGAAAGGTCAATTGGATACTGAGCAGCAAAAGCTCAGTGGCCTCGGACGGCTCCATCTCGCTGACCTGAATCGTCGTGCCCAGGCGGGAGGCTTCACGATTGCGACTTGTTATGATCACATGGCCATGGTGCCAGTGCAAAATGAGCTGCTCTACCTCATCTATCATGTCGGGATCATCCACGTTGTCAATAATCGCAAGCCAAGAGTATCCGATAGAGTTTCTTAGCCAATCCTTTATGTTGAAGCGTCGTGGTATGGTCAAATCGATGGTGGAAACTCGGGGGCTGTTGGAATATTTCGCTCGCCGATCTCCATCTTGCAGTGGCGTAGGGAAGACGGATGATATGCGACTAAATGAATGGGCCAATGTCTCATGACTTGTGCCATCAATCCAAATCACCGCTTGGTAACTGTTGCGATTGAGTCTGGCATATCTCAAAGCTATTTCGGTCTTCCCACATCCACCCATGCCCGTAAGAAGTGCGCACTGAAGGTTCTTGGTTCCTTTGTGGCGGGAAGGCTTATTGGCAGCCTGGCGTTTATTTGGAAATATGCCGCGCAACTGCTTCAAGTGCTGCTCTCTACCGGTAAAATTAGGATTGTCTAGGAGCGGCAGCTCAAAAAAATAACGTCCTGGCATTTCCCAAGCTCGAGATGTTCTGGAAATTCGATGGTGTGTGGTCCTCGATATTGAGCTTTCGGCCCCATTCACCCCAATCGATGTGATGGAACTATTATCCTCGCTTTCAGATCCACGTGAAGCTAGACCCTGCATTGTTCCACTGTACACGATAGAGTCGGGGCTACTAGCTCTCATTTCTTGAATCTGGGGTTTTGCTCTTCCTCTAGAGGCTCTAGAGGGGGAATGAGTTAATGCGCTACTGGTTCTGCCCCCGAGTTCAATACGGGGGCGACCAGATGCTGTCAACAGTCAGTTTGCACCCTCTATATTGGGCGCGAAAGCAGAGCACTTACTCAGATGGAATTAGATTGAATACATACCTGCTGCACTAGCCGCTGTTGAATTGGTAGAGTCTGTCATTGTCGATTGAGAGAATCTTTTGATAACGCTTATAACCCGTAGGTAATCTCGACTCGTTGGTGATACAAATTTACACATATCTCGATGATTGGCAGCGATGTTGCTGGTATTACCTACCCCATCGTCTAGTCTCGAAGAGCTATCCGGCACCACCTAAGCTTATATCAATTCCTTGCTACTTTCAAAGATAGACTGAAGGAGATCCTACTTTACCACCAATAAGAGGAAGAGCAGAAGCCATGCCTCTATCCTCCTGAAAAGAGTACTCTTGAATCGTTTTGTCAATCCTTCTGGGGAGGAGGGAAAACGTATCCGAAATCCGTTCCAGCTCGGCAGAACTAAATTGGAGACTCCGGAGGAGACTTTTATTTGGACTTTGAAGGAAACAGCTCGCAGCTGTTGCTGCGACGAGGCCGAGGCTTGCACCCCCACTTCCCCTATGAGGTGTCCCAAGGTAAATGACTCCGATAGTTGAAGAGTAAATATTGAACAGATGAGGCTGCTTCTGCTCAAGAGCATGAGACTGATTTAGAGCCTGTCGACATATTAGCGCTGTGAACAAAAAGTGCACAAGGATACTTTCATCTTTAACCACTATCCCACCAAGCGAGTGCGCGATCCAGAGAATGGGGCGAGATGTCTGGACATATATTAGGACATTATCTCAAGTCGAAACCATCTGAAATAGATCTACCTCTGCTGGTCTTTCCCTGACAACTTGTAAATCGTTTAAAATGTCTCTAGAAATAGCATAGAGACTGTTTTGGGAGACAGACTTGAACAAATCTACGACCTCCGCTTCGTAGCCGTAGGTGATGACTCTGGCGCCGGGTACGTCTCGCGGCAAGAACTCCTTAGGCCAAAAGACCGGCTGTGGTTGTGATTCTTCCCACCTTGGTGATTTCTTTCTGGTGATTCTGTGCCATATCGACCTTGCATGTTCGCTTTCGGTACTTGGAGGTGGAATGTCAGTCCAAGTGTTCCGAGGGTTTCCCATGAGCCCGTGAACGAAAACAATGCTAATAGAAGTTAGGAAAGTCCATAATTTCGGATGAATGCCTACTCTATCGTCGGATAATGTCCATTTTCGACTACTTCTGCACCAAGATGTGAGAATCGCTTTTTCGGTGCCTGGCATTACTTTTCTTAGTCGACGATGTCCCCCTATACGTTTCAGGAGACAGATGTACCATGATATAAAGCTAACAAGCAACGCTAGATACTGCGAACTGGTTTATATGCTGTCCAAGCATTCGCCTCGATAAAATTGCTACTTTGGAAGCATGAAAGGGAGGCTCGAAGGTTGCTAATGCTTGCTCTCGAAGAAAGGTACGCAAGCATGTAGTATTCTTTCACAGCAAAGGTTATATATGAGAGGTATTTAGCACGTGGACAAGATAGTCAAGCGAAAGGATTCCTAGAGTTATTTGATCGTGAAAAGACATACCAGGCTCCACCACCACCACCCCGCAACAGCAAATAAGTGCTCTCTCGCCACTTAAGATACAAGCTGGCTCTCAGCTAGGCCTTCTATGTCAGTCGTAGTGTGCCAGATTTCTGCTTTATTCTGAAGGAAGGGCAAGATCCAAAACTGCTTCTAAGGGTCGTTCGAAAGCTGGAAGTATTGATAAATTTGGGGCGGCAGATATGCAGCCTTGCATGCTAACGAAGTAATTGATTCAGAGCAAACGCCTTGGAGATGTTAGTTGAGGAAGACTTGACATAACTGTGCGAGATATGCTGAATAATAAGACGAAGTCGGTGCTTAGGGATCGTCTTGTGATGAAAGAACGAATGTGGGGAAATGGAGATGCTTCCTCGATGCTGTATCGCCATGCGCATGCTATCTGCACCGCACTCTGCATCATGGCATACTTTGTATACCAGGCGGCTAATCGCCAGCAAGGATAAAGTATATTTATAGAAACTCACTTGGCTTGGATGCGGGAGAGAAGCTTTTCACTACCGCACCATCAATACTGCGTCTTGACCTGATCCAGCAAGTCCTAAAAAGGCATGAGATTACTCCGTACCTTTGCCAAAAAAGCACATCATCCAAAAAACACTCATAGTCACGTGTGCCGGCCCCTCGTAGTATATACTATTTACTCAGTACCCACTCAAGTTCGAACCACAAGCAGTACCTACATCAGCTCGGCACGGGTACGTCCTCGTCCCGGACGCTCCACCAAGAGCTTGCTTTGAAATCTGAGCTCATCCGATATCGTAATATAAAGTCTTGGAGCGGTGCTTCCGCATACACGATTCCGCACATTTCCGCACACTGCTAATCCTTTGCTGAGTGAAATTTGGCCGAGGGAAATGTTGTGTTCCGATGCCGGATGATAAATGGTGTTTGTTTGAGAGGGTGGAAGGTTTGATGGTATATATAAGGCCTAACCCAGCGGCGAAGCTGTACGGAGTACGGAGTACGGAGTCAGGAGTTATCGTCAGTGGTGTCTTGTTAAAATCCGAGAATAACTTCCTCGAAATGGCATATCGAGAGCTAGCCCACCGCAAGAAAGCAGAGCAAGCGGCACGTATCCCGAAGTCTTGGACTGTTGATACTAGCTACTTGTTCAAGTCGGGAGAGAAAAACATAAGCATCGTTGGACAATTAACTCCTGAGGACGGCCCGAGTTTTTGGAGTAAGGTGTTGGGCGAGAGAGAGATTGAGATAACGACGGGGAACGATGCGATTGATATCGTGGATGGGATTAGGGAAAGGAGGTGGAGTGCGGAGGAAGTCACGACGGCGTTTTGTAAGAGAGCTGCGCTTGCTCACCAAGTAGTGAGTTGGCTCTGCGACATTCGAGTGTAGTGCAGTGCTGATGAGATAGACAAACTGCCTCACGGAAATCTTCTTCGAGGAAGCTATTCAGCGGGCGAGAACTCTTGATCAAGCTCGGAATGCACACCCTGAGGAGCCTCTCGGCCCGCTCCATGGACTGCCTATTTCGCTCAAAGACACGTACCATGTTCCTGGTGTTGATGCAACGATTGGACTTGGTTGCTTTGCGTTCCAGCCTTCGACTTCGTATTCCCCACTCGCTGAAATTCTAGTCTCTCTAGGCGCTGTCTTGTACTGCAAGACAAACATTCCCCAGACACTCATGACTGCTGACTCGGAGAATAATCTGTTCGGACGGACCATCAACCCTCATAACCGTTACCTTACGGCTGGCGGCTCGACTGGAGGAGAAGGACCCTTGATCGCACTCGGGGGAAGCGTTCTGGGGTTCGGGACTGATATTGCTGGTAGTTTGCGTATACCGGCGTTGTGTAATGGCATTTATGGATTCAAGCCGAGTTCGGGTATGATGCCATTCAGTGGTCAGAGATTGCCGTTCGCGCCTGGGTGGGAGGGGATTGGGATTGTTGCAAGTGCGGGGCCGATGGCGAGTTCTGTTCGGGCGTGCAGCTTTGCGCTCGAGACTATTTTGAAGGCTGGTGCTTCAGACGTGGACCCTATGTGTTTGCGGATTCCGTGGTACGAGAGTGCAGAATTAGAAAGGTTGAGGAATCCGAGGAGCTTGAGGATTGGAGTCGTGGGTGATGATGGATTGTTCACGACAACGCCGCCGGTAAGACGTGCGATGAAAGAGGCCGAGGAAAAGTTAAAGCTTGGGGGTGTGACAACTGTCCCCATTAAGCTGCCCTTGATGTTAGAGTCATTGGGAGTGATTGGGGAAATGTTAGCCGTGAACGGCACTGAGGTACGCGGCTGTCTTTGCATCTTGTGAAACGAAGCTTCTGACTTCTTCCAGTATCTCATGGATCTCATCAACTCAACCGGGGAACCTCTCATTCCATCAGTCGAGAAGCTCGGCTTACTTGCAGGGTCGCCAAAAACGATGGGTGAGTATTTTGAACTGAACAGAAAGCGACAGGAAATCGCGCTTGTGTACAGCAAATTCTGGGTTGAGAACAACCTGGATGCATTGATCATGCCACCGGCTCCCCATACAGCAGTACCGGAGAACACATGGGCATCTCCCAGTTATACGGCAATCTGGAATCTGCTTGATTATCCTAGTATTGTGCTTCCCACTGGGGCCGTGAATGAGAGAGATATCGTAGACGGAAGTGAGAATTTCTATAGCGAAAACGACAAGGAGATCTACAAACTTTGTATGCAGGTCTTTGACTCTCAGGCCAGAATCCTTGCTAACATATGTTTGTGCTAGATGACGACGGGCCAAGCGCTTATGCGAATGCTCCGATTGCTATTCAACTTGTTGGTAAGAAGCAGGATGATCAGGCCTTGACTGTCATTGCTGGAGTGGTAGATAGACTTTTAGCTTAAGCATGTTGAGATGCACTCACTACCTTTGAAGTGCATTTGAAGAAGAAGGTGAGGAAAATGATTGGATTGGATTGGATGCGGGGCTTTACTCCGTAGACGACGACGCAAGAAAAAGGGGCTAGCTTAAAAATAGAATGTGTCACGGGGAATCATCGCGTCCACTTGAGTTTATTCGCGACCTCGAAGAATGCAACGTTTATTTTTCCTGCAATCATTCGTTGCTCTCAAATGCAGCAAATGCAGCTGTCTATATGTTCTTCGTATCTGTATTTCGGTATGCACTGGTCCTTCTCGTACCATTGTCCCTAATACTCTCTTCATATCTCTACCTCTATCCCGTCTTCCACCTCTGCGCATTTCCTGCCCCTGAGCAAGATGCAAGTACGGCCTACACCAATACGCTGCGGCAGCACCTCCCCTTCTTAGCCCACGATGCGACAAAGGTAGCACCTTTCAGGTTGCTTGCCCTCGGTGACCCGCAGCTCGAGGGCGAGTCTCCTCTTGCTGACCCCGAAGCTGCCACCTTTCCGAATCTTGCAAAGTTCTGGAAAGATGCCCTGCTCCTTGATGGCACAAACCACAATCCTCTCCAGAGATTACGGCATAGCCTGCACGACTTAGTCGAATTTTACCTGGACGATATACCAAACTTCCTCGAAGTTTACCGCAAAAGGTTGGACCATATCGGCAACGACTATTATCTCGGGCACATATATCGGACAATGCATTGGTGGACTGACCCTTCACACGTCACGGTCCTGGGTGATCTGGTTGGGAGTCAATGGATTGAGAATGACGAATTTGAACGCCGGGGCTGGAGGTTTTGGAACCGTGTTTTTAAAGGCGGAGAGCGGATCTTTGACGAGGTTGCTTCTACGCCGTCGGAGGATTTCCAAGACACCAGAATACTCGGCGAGTATCCTGCGGCTTGGAAGCAGATTATCCTAAATGTGCCTGGAAACCATGATATTGGTTATGCGGGAGATATTTCGCCAGAACGAATAAAGCGTTTCGATCGTGTATTTGGGAAGCCAAACTACGAACTGCGTTTTCACCTACCTGTCAATGGTACTTCCGCAGAGGGGAATTCCACGGGAAATGGGGAGGATGGGACAGGTCCAGAGGAAGAGAAGCCAGTTCCCGAGCTGCGAATTATTATCTTCAACGATATGAATCTCGATACCCCAGCTTCCTCGACAGAAATGCAAGACCAGTCATACGCATTTCTCAATGATGTTATAACCAGTTCGCACGATGTTGATCGTCCTGCACTCTTTACCATTGTCCTCACTCATATCCCTATGCACAAACAAGCGGGTATTTGCGTTGATGGTCCATTCTTTGATTTCTACGACGGTTATTTCGACAACGGGATCAAAGAACAAAACCACCTATCACAAAGCGCTTCAAGTGGGTTCCTGGAGGGGGTATTTGGTATGAGCGGCAACCCAAAGGCTCCTGGTAGTGGATTTGGCCGTAATGGAGTTATTCTTACAGGGCACGATCACGAGGGATGTGATACCTATCATTATATCAACCAGTCCGACCCACCAGAACGAGAATGGCGAGCGATGAAATGGAAAGACGCAGTGGATCTAGGCGTCGAAGAGCAGCCTGGTGTGCCTGGGCTGCGAGAGATTACCGTTCGAAGCATGATGGGCGATTTTACAGGGAATGCAGGCCTAATGAGTTTGTGGTTTGATGAAGAGGAATGGGATTGGAAATTCAAATTCGTGAACTGCCAAATGGGAACTCAGCATATATGGTGGATAGTACATATTGTGGATCTCATCACACTTGGTGTCGGGCTTGTATATGGAATTTTGCTGGCGGTGGAGAAGCTCACGCCTCGCGAGGTTTCGAAGAAGCACACGAGTAATGGCAAAGCCACGACTTCAAACGGGGCACCAAAAGTGGCCAATGGAAAACTTGACTCTTACTTTCCTGAATACTCGCAGATGAGGAGTGGAAAGCTAGATGTCCCTGGTGCGGGGAAGAAAAGCTTGCGGAAGAAGAAGAGCAAAAGGAATCTTTAATGAAGGGGACGCTAGATGATTGTACGATACGTACGATACCCACAATACATGTAACGATATTATTTCAAACGACCAAATCATCGTTCGGACGTAGTTGTATTGTGTCTAAGTGGACCTGTATGACCTGACTTGGTATTTCACCCATTCAACCCCATTTCCCGCCATTGTCCATGACCAAGTGGATGGCAACAGCAGCAAAATACCACAGCCTTCTTCTCTGGAATATCTGCCTCGTATGCGAGCTTCTTTTTAGTACTACCCTGTCCCTCTCTCGGCGTTCTAGAAGGCTGAAAGTTCTGTCAATGATTGTATTCAACTAATGCAAGTGTTCGGACTTGAAATGAAGTATTCATGCCGTAGTCTTCCATAATGAGCTGGGGCTTGAGGGTGAGGAAAGCTCGGGACCACCGATTATTCCCACCTTCTCCCTTTGAGTCGTCGACGCAATCAGAAAGCGAGGCTGCAAGGCACCTTGGTTATGCTGTTGCCTTGAAATGGATACAGCAAGGCTTTGCTATTCACCAGCCATGCTTATATTTTCAGTCCAAGTGTAACCTCGGAACCTCTGGCAAGGCCTTATGACTGCGCCGATGTGAAATTGATAGGCGGGACATAGCCTCCACGGTGCTTGACGCCTTGCGGCACAGTGTGATCTTAAACACGTGACTACCAGCCGTCCTCCGTTGCGATTCCATTGCGGACAGATCAATGGCAGAGCCACAGACGGCTGAACAAAAGATTCTCGTACTTCGTTTACGGAGGTAAGATGCGACAAGTAAGTACGGGGGTAGGAAGCTTACTATTGGTACCTGTACTCCGACTTCGTCATTGTCACTCTCATCCGATGATCTGACAGGGAAGCCACGATTTTTAGCTCGCCCCCAGCCTTCCATTCCTTCTTTCCGCCTTCTAGCGCGGAATCCTACTCCACACGAGGCTCAGCTCAGCCCCAACCAGATTGTCATGAACGATCGACCAGACTGTGCTTGCCAATCTGGGGTATCTGTATATATTTATCTTGGCTTCCCTTCCTCCCCACACGACCGATATGTTCGCCTTCGCCTTCGCCTTCGCAACGTTTACAATATATTCATGACATTCGAATCCGAGAAATATAAACAAATACAATACCCAATATTACAACCTCAAATACCCCGCCTTGGATGCCCCTTTTAGATTGAAACATCACACTCTGTACCATCAATATGGCCATCCTCGGGAAGCTGTCGCTGAGGAGCGACAAGCACAACATTGAAAAGGGAAATGGTGCGCCCAAGGATGCTCCTCCGGCGTTCGAGAGTGCCCCCGCTGCGCATGAACAGCTCCCTTCATATGCAGCAAACGACCCCGCCACCGGCCCTGGGCCCGAAGAGCTGAACCGCGCCTTTAGCAACCTCAAAATCTCCGAGTCCCCCAGCTCATTCCCAGAACCCGAGCACTGCCTCGCGCATCTCAAGCTCCTATTTGTATTCCACTCGCTGAAGGAAGACGTCGGTTACACAGATGGCCTGTTTGGTCTGTGGAACTCAGCCTACGAGAGAGCGGAGAATAAAGAGGAGACGCTGGCGAAGCTGCGGGAAAAGCGATGGGCTTTGTATATTGCGAGGGCTGTGGAGCGATTTGAGATCTGGTGGCTTGAGGTGCTTTGCACTCTAGAGCCCACCCAGAGACTCGAGGGCAAGGAGATGGTGTCGAATAACCTGAGATTCATAGACTTCCCGAAAAAGGGCACTGTGCAGCAGTGGACCGTCGGGATGTTACCTCCTATCGGTACGTATCTCGTCTTTGTGATGCCGCTGTTAACTAATGCAAATCAGATGTCCTTATGGTATGGCATTCGTTCATGTTGAATCCTCGCAACTATCTCGAGGACTGCATTCGTTTCGGCTTGAAGAACCTATGGGCTACAGGCATGCCATGGGCTGCCGTCAACGCGGCCATCGATACTAGCTTCAACTACAATGTCACCGATGAGGCGAAAGCTTCCTTCGTGGGCAAGACGGGTCGCAATTGGGATAATGCGGAAGACGCTCTCACCAAAGCTCTCAACTGCCCTCGATGCTCTCAGATGCTGGAAATACCTTGGACAACATGTTCAAATGAGAAGCAATCACCAGAAGAGTAAGACTTGCTCTAAATACGTTGTGATATTAGCTGACATCAATAGTTTGGAGGCACTGTCTGGTACTGGATATGGCGATAGAAGTTTATCATACGCCTGCCATAAATGTGGAGGAGAGATTGATCACGATCTCCTCCGCGTGGCTAAGTTCAAAAAGGAGACGGAGAATCTCATTTTGAAAGATTGGCCTCTTGGAGGTACTATCCTGTCACCATCAATGGGAATACCAGATGCTCCTCCCGCGTACGAACTCGGCCAAGCGCCTGGAACATTCCCGAATAGGCTTGTTGGCATGGAGCTTAGAAGTAAGGTCCTTGAACTACTCGACGACACAGCCAACACCCACCCTACAATGAATGATGTCAAGGAGCTCATTGAGGAAGCCATTAAGAAGAGAGATGTTGTTAAGAGGGTCAACTCAAGAAAAGCCTTTGATACCGGTGTTTTGAAGATGGGTGAGCGTCTGGCAATTCGAAAGATGATGTCTCGATATTGGGACAACTCTTCCATCTTTGCTCTTGAACTAGGAGGAGCTGTAATCCGTCAAGGCGTTTTCGTTGAGAAGATGTATAGTCTAGACTGGCTTCACAGCCCCGCTGCCCGAACCACGATGACACGCCTCCTTCAGAAATATGGTCGATTCATCCAAATAATGTCGGCGGAACCTAAACACACATGTGTCCCAACACTGGACGTTGACCTAGGTTGGCACACGCACCAACTCTCACCTCAATCTTACTACGACTACACTATGGCCCGCTGCAAGAAGTTCATCGACCACGACGACAAAATCGCCGAAGACGCGCTGGAAACTGCCTTTGAATGGACCTCTAGAACCTACGAAAAGCTCTTCCAGCAAGTGTATTCCGAATGTACATGCTGGTACTGCGAAGCCTTGCACTCAAAACACATCTCCGACTCTAGCAAACTCTTTGGAACCTCCAGGCACGAGCGCGCCCTCGACAATTTCTACAATTCCGGCGCCGCGAAGCTCTGCCCGCCATCCAACTCTGCACATATCTCTGCACACTCTGCTGTGAAAGTCGAGGAAAGCGATCGTCTCAGAGCCGCTGTCGCCGAGGGCTTGCGTAGGAGACGCCAAGCTACGCTGGATGGCGCGTATGAGAAAGCACGCAAGCGTGCCAGGGCCAAGGGACGCGATATCCCGCCGAGAGATGAGTACTATTACGGCGCATGGGGATATCCTTACATGATGTATGGTCCGTATATGAGTATGGGCATGATGGGCGGTGGCATGTACTATGCGGGCGATCCTTGCGTCATGCCAGTTGGTGCTGGAATGGCCGGGGCATGCGTTGCGGGTACGTGTGGTGGTGGAGTAGCTGCTGGGGGCTGTGGTGGAGCGGGTGGTTGTGGTGGAGGAGGAGGAGCGGCTTGTGGGGGTGGGTCTGCTCCTGCTGGGTGTGGTACGGCGGGATTTGCAGGAGGCGCTGGTGGTGGTGGGATGGGAGGTGGAGTTTGTGCTGGCGGTGGTGGAGGTGGGTGTTAGATGGTCTTTTTATGCTAGGGATAAGTAAGGGGTTTCTTTAAATGGGAGGCATGGGACGGGATGGGATGGGATATTATACCAAAGGCTTCCTTTCTTTCCTTCTTATCGGATTACTTGTCTTCTTGTTCTCACGCTGAATTACTAGTCCGTTACGCAATGTGATATCCATGACCTACTTGATCCCCTATTATTTCTCCTACCCTGCTAAATCCGATTCTTATTTTGCGCGTGCGAGTGCAAGCGTGAGTTCGAGGAGAGTGATAATTAAATACCAGTAATTCTAATTCATTCAAGGCGGAGGGCTGCGCTACTCGTTGTGAACTTACTTGTGTGCTGATAGAAGATAGGGGGAAGAGGGGAAGGGTGGTGTGGGGAGAGGGAAGGGAGGAAAGGGGTTTTGGGTTGGGTGGATTGTGTGATGAGTTGAGGAGGAGTGTCAGGATGAGATGGATGTATTGTGATGATGATGATGATTGATGATGATGAAGGAAGGGTCGTAATATGCTTTGGTGGCTCTTAGGCGGCTGTGTCGAGTTGGAAGGTGGGAAGGTGGGAAATGGGATGGGAAGGTGTTGTTATGGTTATTCGAAGGCTAGGAAGATAGGGGTTGGATTTGACGCGATGTCTTGTGCCTGCGTAACTCACTTGAGTTTGTATGGATGTATTGGATACTTGAACATGAAAACGTGCGCAGATATGAATCGAACGGGGAAAGTACGCCTGATATTGCTTCTAGTATCCGGCTTCCTCGTGCTCAGCCGAAAGCCAAACGCCTATTGTACAAGTCAATGTTCATATACCGCTCATCACAACTCCTCCTCCACATCCATCGCATCGCCATTCGCGTGCCCATTCGCCGCGCTCTTCTCTTTAGGCGCTGACGCCTCCTTGTCAATCATCTGTCTCGAAACCGACACAATGTTATCTTCGATGAGCTGTTGCCCCACATCCTCCAAATGCTTCTTCGGGTCTACCTTGCCCACATATCTCGTCTTCAGTTGGTCCTTTGTCAGCTCCGTCTCTTCTTTGACGCGCTTTTCATAGCCGTCTGCCAGCCCGACAAGTTTCTGTAATCGGTCCTTGTTGCGCGTGCCCTCGAGGCGGAAATCATCCATTTGTAGACCCTCGGTCCAGACTTGCTTGTGTAGGTTCATGAGCATGTTTTCTTCCAGGGCGGATTTGCGGTAGTTGATGCCGATGCTGTAGTAGTGGCGGTTGAGGCCGTGGATCAGGGCTTGAATAGAGGGTTTGTTGAGGTGGCCCAAGTTGGAGGTAGATTGACGGGGTTCTTGACCGAGCATGAGGGATTGTGGGTTGATGAGGCGAAACGCGTCAATTACGACTTTGCCTTTGACGGATTGGATGGGGTCCACGACTACAGCGACGGCGCGGGGGGTGAGTTGTTCAAAGGATTGTTGGGTATTGATATCGACGGAGGAAAGCCAGCAGCCGAACCCGGGATGAGAATGGTACCAGCCGACAACTGTCTCTGGTCTATTGAGGGGATATATTAGCTTTGTAACAATATATAGATATTCGGGGATAATACCGTCCTGTTTGCCTTAACATGTCCATCATCTTGGTCTGGAAAACTGGATCAACAGCTTCGACACTGACACCGGTACCACTTTGAGGCATAGCAAACACATCTACCACTCGTACTGTGAAGTCATCTACGAATTCTCCCAACATCAGACCCATAACTTCCATCGGTACTCCTGCCCTTCCATGTCTCAACATCTTCAGGAGGGCGAGGGAGGAGATGTAGACGGTTTCGGAATTATCGATCAGAGTTGTGTTATCCTGGTAAATGGAAAGTCAGCGTTAGTTTCCTCAATGCAGAGAAAGGCTCTGCAAAGCCATTGATTGGGATAGAAAAGCTTACGGATCCTGGGGCGGCGGCGTTGAGACCTCCCATGCCTCCAGCAGAGGCCAGCATCCGATTTAATCTATCCATCTTGAGCAGTATATGTATGGTATTATCGACTTGAGAGGAATGCGTAGAGGGTCGAGAGAAGTGGTGGTTGTAGTGGTGGTAGGTTTTCAAGTCGTTGCTACAAGATGAATATTGCGGCTCTGATGTTTATTGAGCTCCAGTCCAGCAGCTTGCTTGCGCATCCAGCTTGCCTGGAATCCATTCTTGTTTGGGGTTAGCGGGGGATTATCGCACGTGATCTCAGCCTTACATCTAGCCTCGCCTGCCTCAATTTGGATATCCTTCCCTTCTCCCGCTGTTTTTGGGAAGAGTAAACTTGCCATCAAGTGAATTAAGTTCGATTTACGAGTCCCATTACTATTTGTCCTAGGAAACTGCCTATTGTCTTCTTTTCGAACAATAGGAAGACATCTGGTGTTGTCAGTTCAGCATGCTATTGCCGTGGCGGTGGCGGTAAAGGCCGGCGCTAGTTTTGTATGGTACTGTACTATATGCGGGTGCAGCTGCTGTTGAAGCTTCGAGATAGATTCACTTGCAGTGCTGGGACTTTTCCCTATAACCTCACTCTTTCCCCTGCAGCACAAACTACAACTACAATTCTACATACAGATTTCTATAACAACGTAACCTGTCTGTCTTCCCAACACCCACTTCATTCCTCAATCTATTAAATCCTGTGAGCTGGTGACAACCAGAACCTCTTCGAGATGACTACCTTTGCGCCCATCGACCCGCCTGCGATGAACAATTCCGGGGGCAAGAAGAGGGTTGCTTACTTCTACGACTCTGATGTTGGGAATTATGCCTACGTTGCTGGCCATCCTATGAAGCCTCACAGAATACGGTTGGCGCACAGCTTGATTATGAACTATGGAGTGTATTCCAAGATGGAAATCTATGTAAGTCGACCTCTGGGTGCTCTCGAGAGGACAGCGCCAGATGCCTTGATCCATTTGCTAATGTCTTCTTCAGCGTGCAAAGCCTGCTACCCGTCATGAGATGACCCAATTCCACACCGACGAGTATATCGATTTCCTGCAGAAGGTGACTCCGGACAACATGGACTCTTTCGCAAAGGAACAAGGCAAATACAATGTCGGAGATGATTGTCCTGTCTTCGACGGACTGTTCGAGTTCTGTGGTATCAGTGCTGGTGGCAGTATGGAAGGCGCAGCTCGTCTCAACCGCGGCAAATGCGACATTGCAGTCAATTGGGCTGGCGGCCTTCATCACGCAAAGAAGAGCGAGGCATCTGGTTTCTGCTATGTAAACGGTAAGTTATCTGTTATTCCAAGCCGAGCAAAACCCTGACCTCCCCTCCAGATATCGTCTTGGGTATTATTGAGCTCCTTCGCTTCAAGAAGCGCGTACTCTACATTGATATTGATGTTCATCACGGCGATGGCGTCGAGGAGGCTTTCTACACTACTGACCGTGTCATGACCGTTTCGTTTCACAAGTATGGAGAGTACTTTCCAGGCACTGGTGAGCTTCGCGACATTGGCGTTGGTCAGGGTAAAAACTACGCTGTCAATTTTCCTCTCCGCGACGGCATTGATGATGTTACTTACAAATCCATCTTCGAGCCCGTCATCCAGAATGTCATGGATTATTATCAACCAGAAGCTATCGTCCTCCAATGTGGTGGTGACAGCTTGTCGGGAGATCGTCTCGGCTGCTTCAATCTCAGCATGCGTGGTCACGCCAACTGCGTTAAATTCGTCAAGGGTTTCGGCATGCCAACGCTTGTGCTCGGTGGCGGTGGCTACACTATGCGCAATGTTGCTCGTACCTGGGCTTTCGAGACCGGTGTTCTTGTCGGCCAAGAGATGGGTGCTGTTCTTCCTTTCAATGAGTACTACGAGGTAAGCTTCGGCTCCTAGTCACGCGATGTGCATATTCTAACAGAATCAGTACTATGGACCCGACTACGAGCTTGATGTTCGTTCTTCCAACATGGAAAACGCCAACTCAAAAGACTATCTGGAGAAGATCAAGATTCAAGTCATTGAGAATCTGAAAAAGACCGCTCATGCGCCATCTGTTCAACTGACAGAAGTTCCACGTACTACCCTGACAGGAGGCGCTGATGACGATGACGACGAGCTTGATGATCTGGATGATGATGAGAATAAGGATGCTCGCCACACCAAACGCCGGTGGGACCAGCGCATCACTCGAGATGATGAACTTGACGAGAGCGAAGATGAAGAGGAGTCACGTGCCAACGGTGTTCATCCTCAAAACGGGCAGACCAAGCGACGAAATATTATGGACTTCCAAAACGCCAACGCTGCTGCTTCTGATGTTGATATGGACAGTGGTGTTATTACCCCTGAAGTCCAGCATCCAGTTGATGATGTTGTTACCGCAATGGCGACCGAGGCAAACGCTGAGGTCAACGCTGAACTGATGGAGAAGAAGGGGCTTGAGGTCGCAGGTGTCGATTCTAGAGAACTTGGGCCATCCAACGCACCATCTCCTGCTCAATCAGCGAAACCGACAATCGAGACTGTTGATAATGATGTTGATATGACCGACGCACCAGCGGCTGAAGTTATACCAGCAGTGGCTGTTACCCCAGCTGTGCCATCTGTTGCTGCTCAATCCAAGACGCCTGAAGCATTAACACCGGCTGTGCATGTCTCACCGGCTCCTGATTCAACTTCCGCCGCAGTGTCAGTCCCAGAGACAATTGTGCCCAAGCAAGAAGGTGAAGGGGAGCGGACGGAGAAGGATGTCACTGGTGAAGCATTGACGGAGATCGCAGCACAACCAAACCCTTGAACATGGATGAAGACCGCTGAAGAAAGCTGTTTCTAAAGAACTCGATATCAATACCCAACACAGCGTCTCGTTTGAGATTTTATATTCACATGTACCACTCACGCACGGGAAGGGCAACTTAGCAGGGCGTACCGGGAGTTCGGCAATAGGTGAGCAGGCAGGCAGAATGGTGTTGCATTTACTTGATTCTGATTTTGCTGGCTGATAAAGGCGATTAAGATGTTTCTTTGGGCTCTTTATGAGGCTTGCGAAGATATTGCCTGGGTACAGGGTGGTCGTGAAACTGCATTCCGGCTATTTACGAGCCATGCAATCACTGGAGATCTTTTACCTGCTGTTACTGACTATTGAAATGTTTCTTCTGACTCTTCGTCAAAACCCATGATATTAGATATTAAGCGCAGGCCAATGCTCTTTCTTCATGCTCTGTATCTGTATTATAGAAAATAGCGAACTGAATTGAGGAATAAAACAGCAAAAACCACTTTTTATCGTCTTTTGTGACCTACAATCGCTACAACTGATTCTCTCACCATATCCCCGAAATTCCATAGACATTCAAGGTTCCATGATTCACTGTGTGAGAAAAGAAGAAAAAGCGTGAAGTCAATGATCAATTTTCAAATATTTTAGTGCGCTCGCTTAAGCGATTAGGGTTTCCACTCCACTGGCCGCCAAAATCAACCTCGAACCCAAAATTTTCCGCGACAACGACGAAAAGCAAAATCCACCGACCACCGCAACGAAGCACATCTTTGATCGACCCAAGCAAGTCAAAGATTCAACGACGGAATAATGGCTAAGATCTCGTATGTTTCCCTTCTCCTTACAACCCCTGCGAGCACGGTGGAAGTGGAAGTGGAGTGGAGAGTTGGGAATGGGAGTTTTGGAG
>QGMG01000700.1:0-20292 GCA_007825325.1 Lachnellula cervina | reverse complement strand
CCCCTGCTGACACAGACTTGGAGCCTAGAGCAAAGGCCAGCGGAGGTTTAAGTAACCTGCGTGACTATTGGTTTGGAAGGTTTGCATCATTTCAGTGTATTAACGAGGACAGAGAATACTAGACCTACCGCAGTTCAAAGCATCTGAAAGGAATAGAAGGGGGCGAAAAGGGTTCTAAGTTATTTTGAAAAGCAGAAATCTAGCCAGGCGCCACTGCTAATATGCCAAAAGTCCTCCAGTTGCAAAGACAAATATTTCGATCATGTGGCCAAGTAACGCAGTCCATCTCATAATATCAATACATGTTATTTACTTGAATCACATCCCAAGCCCGATTCTTCTCCACGATTTTTCGGTGTCTTTAACCAGCTGTATGAAATCGGCATTCTCCAGATTCTCGCAGATGAAATCATTGACCAAGCGCAGCCGCTGTTGTTCGTCAGCTTCTGCGTACCCAGGCGTTTCCCAGATTTCCTTTGGAGCAGGTCGGCCTTTGTGCTTGGCAACAAAGTTATCAATCGCATCTAGATAGCTCTCAGGTGGCGATAGTGTGTTAGTAACAAGAGCAGGTACGTTGGTTGGCATATTAGCGGATACGTCGTCGACCGGGGTGGCTTTTTTGGCAGTCGTGTGGTCGCGACCGGAGAGTGTCTGGGTCTGAGTGCTTTGATCAACCATCCTTGGGCGTTTTGTAGCGGGAGGCAGGCGAATAGGAGCCGCTGCGCGTTTCTTGGTGGTAGTAGCTTTGGATTGGAGGCTAGCCATGATGGATGCTGGTCGAGGTACGGCAGCAGCACTCTTCGCAGCTAGCGGCGAAAGCTCATCCTCTGGCTCTGCTGGCGGTCCGAAGATGATGGGCTGCTTCATCAAGTTCTCGGGTTGCGGTTCTTCTCGTGAAACTGTGTCATCTAGCCTAGCTGTGACATTTGAGGATTTCCGTTCTGCAACACGCCTTTTCGCAGGGTTTAGCGTTGGGGTGGGAGTTTTATCGGTAGATGTTTCTCGCGCATTGATCGTTGACTGCGTTGCGACTAGAGTTGGTTTTGGCAAGGGAGGCAGAATAGAAATAGACGCAGCTCGTGGCGTTGATTGGGGTCTTGAAAGCGACAGCGAATCGTAACTGAATGGAAACATTTTGTTTGTACTATGATCGTTTGGATTAGACGCTGGCCGGGCAAGATTGTTTTGACGAATACGGCTCTGGTTAAAGGCATCAGCTGTATTTGTAGCACTCTCTGAAATCCGCCCTGTCTCCATTGCGGGTATGGCCTCCATGCTTGAGGGAAATCCATCTCCCTGGGATTGTTTCAGCGAGGATGGAAAGCTTTCGTCGAGAATTTGACGAGAATTTGAAAGCGAGAATTGTTGACTTTGTGACTAAAGAAACATGAGCTCATTGACTGTAAGATATTTTTTCGGTAATATATTGCGTACCTCTTTCTCAACCTGAAAGCCATGCAGAGCAGGAGTGGAGTGTTTAACCACTGAGAAAGCAGACGAAATAGAGGTAGACCGAGGAATCGAAGGAGCTGAATTAGACAGAGAGCCATGTGGATTTTGGGTGTTTGAACATGACGAGTCGGGTCGGATGGGAATCTTGAATCCGGACTTTGGAGCTGGGAGTACCGACGTTCCCGAGATGGCAGGAGTCAAGGATGAATTTGCGGACGCTGGTCTGGACGTAGAGAAGGCAGTACCAGTGCTTGAGGTGGATAGCGCTGGCGATGGAATTTGAGATATTGGCGGCCGGGCAGAAGGCACGCTATCTGTAATGGGAAGTCCAATTTCTTGCATGATGCTCAAGGCTTTGTCAAAGTCGGAGTCGTTGTGGAACTTCACTTGAAGTCGTCGGACCTAAAAGAAGAATGTTCAGATAGAGGCTCACAGCCAAGACACGCTATGGTAACCTTGTGCTCTGGATGCACATACCATGTGAGGAGTTCGCGGGTATCTCATAGCTATGAAAGGACACTTTACTACCAACTGAACTTGATTCTCCGCTCCAGTAGACGGGTTAGAATCCTCGCAGAATTGGACTAGCTGACCGAGATCTTGAATTTCCTGACCCGTCTGTCAGCTCTTGCATTTGTACGTTGGCAAACGATCGCAGTACCAACAACTCTGCGCCAGCGGAGATCTTCATCACAAGGCGTTCATTGAAGTTGCCATGCTCATCAACAACCCTCGTTCTTCGAACTATGAAGTCAAGGTCATTCCTGTTGGCAACATGAGTCCAGACGAAGTTCTGAGTTCCGTAGGGACACGTGTTATGAGAGAACTTCGCGATAGAAATAGAGGCGTCAATGGGGTCTAGTGCTTGGGATAATAGTTGAGACATAATGGGAAGGGATGGGTGAGAAGTAAAGTAAGTAAATACGGGGAAGGGAGGGAGGTGCAGTATATGACTGGGATCAGTGGAAACAAATGGATTGTTAGTCTGTGAATCAATGCTTGATAGTAGTTTTGTACTGGTATAGCAATGCTGTTAGCATCAATTGCCTCGGTGCAAGGATGATGTCGGGGACCATCCAACGCTGATGATGATGAAGATGAAGAAGATGAAGATGAAGACGGAGGCATTCCAACGAAAGAGTTGAAGCGAAAGCAAGCGCAAGCTCACTCGGCTCGGCAAGCAGGATAAATGTTGTGCCGTGCCGTGCCGTGCCGATCTGCTAGACTGCTTAGCTTAGTCATCCACAATTTGTGATTTCGCAAAGCTGTCGCGACTGACAGCGTTGAATGCGCGTCTGAACAAGATTTCCCAGCGACTGAGCGGCGGCGCATGACAACAACGGCTGCACAACCATAAATATGGCTCCTCCAAGACAAGAGCCGTCGCCCTCAGAGCTCCCTCAATCCTCCGAATATGCCGCGTTTATGGACAAACTTGCCGCATTCCACGAGAAGAGAGGAACGGAGTTGCAGCGCGAGCCCAGAGTCGGCGCCAAGTTTATCAACCTTCTAGACCTGTTCAATGTAGTTGTAGCGCGCGGGGGATATGACAAGATCAGCGACGAGAAGTTGGCATGGAGGAAGTTAGGCCAGGATTGGAATTTACCTGCCAACAACCTTCCTGCTCTGGCTTTCGGTCTCAAGACCGTTTACTACAAGAACCTTGCCGCGTTTGAGATAGCTGAGATACATAAGAAGGAGCCACCTCCAAGGGAGATTCTCGAAGATCTGACAGCCAAAGGTGGAGCTCTACTCTCTCGAACCGTCGACAACTATAAGCCAGCGCGACGGGAGACAGGCAATCTGGGTCATCATGATTCAGAGGCTTCGGGAGATGATGGCACGCCTTCAAGGGAGAGAAACGGAAGTGAGGAGACACCTGGTTCTGGTGGAAGAGTAACGAGAGGCTTGCGGCAAGCACCCCCACAACGAGTCCTATTTCAACCAGAAGTCCACTCATCGTCGCGACAAAGACATGTTGCGACGAGCTCTCATACGTCTACACCACAACATCATAACCAGCATCAATTGCCTCGTGTGGGTGCTTCTTCATCCTATACGCCTTCTTTAAGTGAGCACCAGTCTCAAGCCGTGGAGAGATACGAACCTCGCCCTCAAATGCCCCTCACTCTCCGGCCAGTCATTACTCCTGGCAATAACGCCGCAGAGTTCTCTAGGCGGCAAAAAGCCTTTAGGGATACGGCGCTAATGGCAGCATATGCGAGAACTCCCACACCCTTAAACAGAGGTGTAATGCTCCCCGGATGTAAGCCACTCGCTTTTCTTGTTCACGTTTAGTTGCTAATTTTGACGTGTAGCTGGTTTCGATGGCCCTAATATCTACGTCCGCTGTCTGTGTGCTCTGAAATCTGGAATTCCGTCCGAGCAAGAATATGCATTGCACCATCTTGTCAAGATATCCATGGAACGAGGAGACAAATACAAATTTGAGTCTTTCCCGGGCCTCGCGGAGGCGCTTATCGAGAAAGTCTTGGAGGTCAGCTCTTTGTTTTATAAAGTCAAATGGCGAATCGCATACACAGAAGACGAGCTACCAGCTACCCCCGACACACTCAATGGTATTGACGGCACCCCAGACATCTTGCATAGGATTTCAAAGCTTCCCAAGCTAGCCGTCGACGACAATATTCAGCCAGCCGAATTTAGTGATGTGCTTCTACAGGTTAACGAAGCCGGCCTAACACTAAGAAACATGGTCATGCTAGAGGAAAATGCTATGTATGTTTCTGAGATGTCTCCATTACGAGACTTCTTGACTATTGCTCTTAACCTCCCAAAACTCGATTGCCTCACAGAGTTGAAGCATTACGCACTTGATATAGCAGAGCAGCTCACAAAATACCTTCACTTCGAGGAAACCGACCCGCTATACATTTCGCTTCTCGCACAGCTCCAGTCTGAGGATCGAGGTGCAATCCTTACATGCTTGCGAGCTATCAGTAGGATATCCATGACTCTCGAGGAAAACAATACTCTGAAGGGAATCCCTAGTGCATGTATCCAGAATATTCTGGACTGGACATTGCTCAACGATGACGAACTTCTCCATGCTTGCTTGGATATTCTATATCAGTACACGGCCGTCGTTGCCAATGTTAATTTCCTCACCACGAATTCACTTGTCGAACCTCTTGTCAATCAGCTCACCCGCCTCTTGGCTCATGGTGCAAAGTATGCAGAGAGAGAATGGATTCGAGGGTTCGAACATAAGATTATCCCCCCTCCGAAACCTGTGACCCTTCCTAAAGAGCTTCTTAGCCAGCTTCTCAAGTTAGAGGAACCTGACCGTAGTTCTCAGTGGCTCCGCTGTCTATTTGAAGAGGATCGGGATGAGGCCATCACTCAGATTGCCCTTTGGCAAGAGTACCAAGCTTGCTTTGCACCTACAGTTGTGGAAACTGGACGACAACTTTTGCCAGCTGCTGAATTCATCAAAAACGTCAGCACGACCTTTGCCGAAAAGGCAGCCGCACAGGTTCAACCAGGACCAATCCAGAAATTCATTATTAAGGGTATCAGGATGCGGAGCGTTCCTGTTGACCTTAAAGGAGAACCTTACAATAAGTGCTATTGGAGAAATGGTACTTCACCAAGTGATCCAGGATCGTGTGATAAATTCTTCATGAGTCCAGAAGAGATGTATCGACACATTCTTCGAGATCATATAGGTGCCCCTGAGTTGGAAGACGGAAGGTTCGATAACTCACAGGTGGGCCAATATACCTGTGAGTGGAAACATTGTCGTCGTTTCAAGGCACAACCTGCCACCAAATTGTTGCAACTTGCAACGCACATCAAAGTCCACCTGCCACCACGACGAGTTCCTGCCATAAACAAGGACTCTGACTACCCTGTCCCTCCTCCAGCGAAGAAATTGAAACCCTCATACATCATTCCGCCACAAAAGCAAGCGTTCATGCTTCAATTTACCGCTGTGGATGAGCGTCACGAGGCTGCTGGAGTCCCTCTTAGTGCCGTCTTGGTTCTGCGCAACTTAGCCCGTAATTTATCGAAGACTCAGGCGGAGGAGAAAGCTATGAAGCTTCCGGGTGCTGTATCTTGGGTTGATCGTTTGTTCAAACCTGTTTCGCCGCGGCTTTATGAAATCATGGCCCACAACAAGGCTTTAGTAAGTGGAAACATCTTCATTGGTGAATGTGGGCTAATTATATACCAGACTCCATACATCACGGACTTGGTCAACGCAATGAACGATGCTTGAGCGAAGGGATGTGCAATTCGCGTAAGTGAGCAATGGAATCTGTGAAACGGCGCGTGGGCGTATGGAATAAAACGGTATTTCCGAGGCGTTAATTAGCGGGCGTATTTAAGGCTATGTAGTGTGGTGTGTACAATAGATACATGGCATCCGGTAAGAAGCTGGTGGACTTGGCGGACGGATTATAGTGCTTTTGGCTTTTGAGGTCCTCAAGCTTCTGCTTGTCGATTTCACCGATCGCGGACATCTTATTATCTGCCTGATACTATTCATTTGCAGCGTTACATTCAGTAATCTTTATATTTGTGTATGATTTTGTCAAGTAAGAGCTTTCCTGTCTGAAGATTGAGGCAACCAAGCCTTGCTGACATTGATATCCGCGAGTGCCATACATTCTTACAGGCCAGTCAAGAAAGTCACTGCTCCTGGTGCTTAATAAGTATAGATTGGGTTCACTCTGCGGTTCCTACCCCTGGACTTCATGTATGTCTTGCGTAAGCATCTGGTGGGGCGTCCATAGTTTACTCCAGGACGGGTCATCGTTTCGAGTTTGGATGCCTTACTTACCTAATAAGTTAGTCTTTCAAGGGAAATAATCATATCAACCATTGTTTTGTCTGGCCCTCATAATCACCTTCCTAGTTCGGGAGGTTATCTCAAGACGTGGCGTGCATGCAAGGCCTAGGCTGCCATTAATAATTCAGTCCAGTTTGTGTTCCGTGCTCTTTCTCAGTCACTCCATTATATCCCACTTTCTTCAAGGACAACAATATTTATTAGTGCTATGATTTAAGAACAAACATCTATCTTTGCCTCAATTTTCAGCATATACAATGACTTTTACACTATCCCGCGCAACGCCGCAAGACATCCCTAGCATGATAGAGGTGTGGTGCAGTGCCTTCAATCACCCCAATGATACGGAAATCTTTCCCGACACGCCGGCAGTGCATGCCTGGATGTCTGACGTCTACGCGCGCAGCATGAGCGAAGAGAAGCAACATACTACTTTTATGGTCATAACTGAAGAGCAGCCTGACGGGAAGCGAAAAGTCGTGTCGTGGTCGAAGTGGGTGGCTGAGAAAGATGGCGTGCTGTCGGATTGGCGGTTGAGGTGGGGAAACGAGTTTGCGGAGGGCATGGTTGAAGAGAAACTTGACGCGTTTTTTAGTGCTATGGCACAGCAGCATCTTGCTACTATGGGAGATCGGAAACATTATTGTAGGCATTTACTTAGCTGTCTATGATTGGGAAGACATGTGCTAACGTATTGTTAGTTCTTGAGGTGCTGGTAACCCATTCTGATTACGAAAGGAATGGACTAGGATCAAAGCTCTTAGAGTGGGGGTGTGCAGCTGCGGACGCCGAAGGGTTAGAAAGCTATCTTGACGCTTCAGAGACTGGAAAACCGCTGTACGAGAAATTTGGTTACGTATACCAAGCCGAGAAGAAGAAGTCTCGTTCTGCCCCTATGCTAAGGCCTGCGAAGAAGGTAGAGTAAGTGGTTTCTGGGAGACGGAACCTCAATAGGGGAAAACATAACAGCTCGACCGGCTGCGTTCAGGAGACATATACATACTGCTTTCCCAATCTAGCATGTTTAGCAATGCTCGCAGCATTTGTTGCAATACCAAGTGGCTTTCGATCTTCTTTACTCTAGGACTTCAAGAAGTCCTCCAGGCCTAGTTTTCAACTGCGTCTACGGAGGTACGTTGGATCCAAGACGTGACCCGCATTATTCGCAATTTTGTGTCCGCATCAGTGAAGTCTTTCCTTTTCCCTGGCCACGATGAGAAACTCGCATCATCAGCATATTCAGATTGACTTGACGTTAAGTTTAGGTAGTACAGCAGGTCGTATTACCTACATGCCCATGCCATGGTAACGGTAGGTGGGGCAAACACTAAAAGTAAGGCCTTAAGCGCTAAACACGGCCTAAGTTATAGGGGCAATAGGCTAACCACGACATCAAATCACCGCTCTTGTTTGATGTTCCACCGGCCAGCCCTCAGAAATATCATCTCTTCATCATCCACTGTTCCTACAAATTGACACTTACGACAGTAGAAAAACCAGCCTGCCCGTGCTTTTGGGGTATCACGTGCTGAATATTCCATCGCGCTCTTTCGATTGCCGACGGCAGAGAACATTTGATTAATCCTTCACCCCTGTGTCTTCATCGATAACTTCCCGTTTCTTGATAGATCAGACATCTCCTACGAGATGTTCTATCTGTTTAAGATGTTCTGTGTGTTTACTTCCTTCCCACGATGATCCGCCAGCATCGAAAACCCAATGAGAACAAGCTCGCCTGATGATACTTGCGCTGCCGTACGGAGTACGAGTACCTCGGGAAGCCCCCAAGGATCGTTCTCGCATACTGACAATCCAAGGTCAAGATCCTTAAGCATTGTGTATTTCCTAGGCTTCAGTGAAGTACTTGAGCCACGAGACTCTCCACGAACGAACTTTCCATCTAAGAAACCAGGATAGTCGTCCTGTCAATCCTTGTGTATTCCCCAGAATGCTTTTCTGACCATCCGCGCCCCCCATTTCATCAATTTATCTCGCGCCTTGCTCATCCAACAAATCCTGTTTGGTTGTAGTAATCAATATTTCCCCGCTTCGCTCTTTCATTTTGACCTCTGAAACTTCAACAGCAGACCAAAATATCGGTGCTGTACTACCTCAGTCCCAATCTCTTGAATCTGTGGCTTGTGGCCTTGGAACTACTCTCACCCCTTACTATGTTTAAGCCTCGGGTTACTCAACTAGTAGGAAGTCCTACCAAGGATAGTTGGCAGAGATCTGTATCCACAACATTTTTGGTAGTAAGTGTGCCTAGTTTCTCTTGGCATGTCACTTCCCTCGTCTTTGCTTTCCTCGCCTGCATGTTTCGCCACAGTCTTTGGGGATAGGACCGAACGAGGCTCTCTCTCTTCTTTTAGCATTCTCAGATTACAAGGTCAAGAAGCGAGTCCCGCGCAAGTGTAGCCGAAGCGAGTAGCCAACAACGGGTAGCAACCAGACGATCCATTCCTCAACAAGGAAAACAAACTACTCGTTGTACTCTCGCTTGAAACTTGTCACAGCTACATACAATTCAGAGCACTCTCGGCCTGTAAAAGCCTCCAGTGCAATTTGTTCCCCGCCACAGCCAAGAATGGGTTGCTATCATGTCGGCCTCTCACCTCTCGTACGACTGCAGGAACGTGCAGTAAAACGCTTGGCATTCCCAGTCTTGTTTGATCATAAACATTGGTGTACATGTATATAATATGTCTGCTTACTTTGAGTTTCGGATAAATCATTGACTTTCGCTCGGAAGCACCCTCCTTACCTTTCTCAGCACCTTTGAAGATTGAGCAGTCCGACACAGCTCTTAAGAGCTGCTTATATTTAGCCCCCAATGGCCATCATCAGATGGTTGCTAAGAGCGGCAGTTTCCATCTGTGTTTTAGGTACTGTTGACGCCACATGCCCTTCACAGACGACAGTGACGCAAACCCAGACACTTGCAACTACACAACTCACTACAGCGGTATCCACGACCGTAAGTGATGTTTGAGCGGTCTCCCCTATCATGACTTTGGGGACCATAGGATACATAATTCTTCGCTTCAAAGCTTCTACAACTCATACGCCATCGATATATGCAAAAGCTGACTTATCGCCATAGACAAGGTTTCATTTGCAGTATTCAGTTTTAACGGAAACGTAAGATGAGGAACCCTTTCAACCTCCTTTCCCTCTTCTGTCACGCTTCCAAACCATTTAACATTGTTTTACATGGCAACGTACTGACGTTTAGCAGGTCGACATTTGTAGAGGTACTCAGGACCCTTAGAAGTTGTGTGACAATACTTACTCGTGTATTCAGATACGATATCAATTGTTAACTGTTACTCTTCCGCCCTCTGTAAGTTGTTCGAAGAAGGCGTCTTGTCTTCTCTCCATTCAGAAAGTTGGGATACATTTCTGGGGTTATACTTCAGGAGTATCTTCGGCTTTATCAATCCTTCCTTTTTGTACCTTATTTTACGACAATTGCTCATTACATTTCTTTAGAATCAAATCGACTATGTCCCGTACACAGTCTACAAAAGACTGACTAGAACTACAACGGCACCACCAATTACTACTGTACAGACCACAACAGAGACCTCGTATTACTTCCCCTTTCTTTTTCTGCTTCCCTCTGAACACTGAATCTACTCCATACCTTTGAATGGCGCTAACTCAACTTATAGGACTATCACTGAGTAAGGATTCGGAAAGATCTTCTATACCCGAAGATGTTTGATGAAATCGGGACGCTAATGAATCTATGACTTAAAAGGACATCGATACCCACGGGATTGGATTGCGCTTCAACAGTCACTTTGACTGAAACAACGTCATTCACAGTAACTATAGGTGAGTGCATATTCTCCACCCAGTATATTTTGAGATTGAAATTTGACTCTGCAACCGGAATATATTCTCAAACGATATAATTTACATTCCAAAAATCTATTCTGACTCCAAATTCCCCATGTAGGAGGCGCGTGGTCATGTGGTGCTAGTACGTATACACTGGTGCCAGTATCCCCAACTCTTCCACCACCGCCAGAATCTTCGAGCAACAATGATAACCCGCCAGCATCGTCATCAGCACAAGGAAATCCTGCTCCCCCTTCGTCAACTGAAAATGTCAGCCCGCCAGCATCGTTCTCCGTACCAGAAAACCCTCCCTCATCGACTGGGAATATCAACCTGCCAGTATCGTCTTCCATACCAGGAAACCCTCCCTTATCGACTGGGAATAGCAGCCCTCTAGCATCATCATCAGCCCAAGGAAATCCTCCCTCATCGACTGAGGAGGTAAGCCCAGCAGCATCCTCATCGGCGCAAGGCAGTGCTCTATCTTCTAGCAGCACCGTCAACCCGGCAGCAGCTTCAACAGTAGGAGGCCTTCCATCATCGACCAACAACGGCAGTCCAGTATCTTCGTCGGCACAAGGAAATCTTCTACCATCTAGCTCCAACGTTTCATCAGCATCTTCGTCGGCCCAAGGAATCAAGCATTCTAATACCCATCACCACGCCACGAGGCCCTTGGCTTCCTCTCTCGAATCGCCCCCACCTGGTTCTACTGCTGTCATCATTCCTTCTAGTACGGTGCCCATTATTATATCTTCATCTATACCTGGAGCGGCCGCACCCCCTTCCTCATTGTCCCAGTTGCCCACTATCTCGACCGGGGTCTTACCAACTGGTCTCTCTTCATCAGCGACTGAAATACCTCCCTCGAATTCCACGACGATTAAAGTAGCCTCCGTGCCTTCAACCACAACCGTGGCGCCGCTTGGTGTTTCTACAATCAAGCATTCTAATACCCATCACCATGCCACGAGGCCCTTGTTTTCCTCTCTCGAATCGCCCCTACCTGGTTCTACTGCTGTCATTATTCCTTCTAGTACGGTGCCCATTGTTATATCTTCATCTATACCTGGAGCGCCCCTGCCTAGTTACACTGCTAGCATCGTTCCTTCTAGCACGTTACCTGTTGCCATATCCTTGTCCTCTCTCGAATCGCCCCTGCTTAGTTCTACTGACGTTATCGTCCCTTCAAGCACTGCGTATAAGCCATCTCCTAATCTACCAACTTCTTCGATCAGGCATTCTAATACCCATCACCACGCCACGAGATCCTTAGTTTCCTCTCTCGAATCGGCCCCGCCTAGTTCTACTGACGTTATTATTCCTTCGAGCACTGCGTATGAGCCATCTCCCAATCTATCTTCGTCGGCAGGGCAATCACCTCTTAGCTCTACCCTAACTTCTTCAACCAAGCATTCTTACACCCATCACCACACGAGTTCCTTGGTTACTTCGCGTCTCACGACATTGGTTGCCACTCCTTCGCCTTCGCCTTCATCTTCATCTTCATCGCTTTTGGGTATTAATACTTGGAACTGTGTGTCATCAACGCCAACATTGTTTAATGTAAGTGGGTTTCCAAAACGGGTTACCCTTCAAAAAGCTTTCGGGGTTGAGACGTACTTATCTTCTCGAAATCTGATTGAAGGGACGTCTGGTCTTTTTATGATTAGCCCAAAATCATTCCACAAGAATTAATACTGATTCGGGTTCCCCACTTAGATCTACGCCGAAGAAACTGGAATGCCTGGACAATGGCTATCGGAGGTTGATGTTCCTGGGGGCGATTCCGAAGATTTCTACGGCTATGAGAAGTTGCCTTTTGTGGCAGACAAAGCAGACGCCGCTGTGTTTTCGACAAATCAACATCGTAACCTGATATCTGCTGCTGTTCTTAACGGCATACTTACACCGGTTTATGCGGCGGTGCGGGCTCAGGCTCTTGGAAATTCTTTCGTTCAGTAAGAATAACGGGTTTTTTTGATTCTGCCTCCCCCCCTCTCCCAAGTCAAATTTCAACTCATGCGATCTAACCCCTTCTGTAAATTTCCGAACTGAATTCCTAGCCTTCTGTTACTCTCAAAAGTTGCTAGAATATGAAATAGCTGACTCATGTTTCATCTAGGCTATACCCAGCGAACCATATGGCAAGTGATTTCCTCAATTACACGATACGATTTTCCGCCAATTGTCAATTGCGTATATATGCCAGGGGCGCAGCCCTACAAAGGGGTACGTCTTCATATTCCCTCTTAAATACCTCTAGTTGCCCTACAGCTTTTAGCTAACCCCAACAACAGATTGTACTGGCATGTTAGCTGTACTAACACCGAGATATGCCCTCAGCCGAGGATCCTCTTGTAATCCGGTGGTGCTGTACGCAATACCTTACACGCCGCCTGTTCTGCCGACCACAAGCTCGTCACTTATCGCCGCTCCAACTGGTACTCCTGCATATGCCACTCTGATTACTGCCTCGCCGGTAATCGAATCTGTGGTAAGTACCGTAATTGCGTCAGAAACGATACTTTCCAGCCCAATTCCGACGGGACCAACAGTATGCGTAATGCCACCATACTTTACGATTTTGGTCAATGAGACAGGCCATGCTCCTCAGTATCTGTACGACCCTGACTCGGTTAATGATGATGCGCTCTCTTTCACTTATGATTTGGATCAAAGTGCGGTATTCTCTTTGACCAATACCAATCAACTTGAATTTAGCGTCGTCAATGCTTTCGGCACGCCTGTAGTGTTGATCTCCGAGCAGGATGTTCAGGTATGTTACCAGCTAAGCCTTGCTAAGTCATTGTACTAATTTTTACTTGCAAAGAACGCTGGAAACGAAGCAATCTTCTTCGCAACTCCCGAAAGATATGACACCCTAGGGTACCTCCCCGTCGTTGCGTCGGTAACTGCGGACTGTGGGCTTAGCATCACTCTGCCATATAACGGAGCTGCTACTCTGATGGTATGTGTTTCCATGAGGCTTTTGTTGTGCTCTGCAACTGTGTGCTAATTTATTCCAGGAGTGCGAAGGAACGATCTTCCTTATGATATCAGTCCCAAGCGGAAGGATATGTACCCCTGTGACACTGAAAATACAACCGTATCTATACCCCTTCCACCAGGTCGGCGCCTCCAGTATCGGCAGTCGCGCTCCCACTACTGTAACAATGAGCGCCGGCACCACGCCATGATCGTTGACTGTTGCTACTCCACCTACTCCGAAAGAAGGAAGGAGAAAAAAGAAGAAGAAAAACGACGATAGGAAGAAAGAAAAAAACTAGCGCGAGTTCGCTCGTCAATCAAAACACTTTGGACTGAGTAGTGTATGGAGTAATGGTATGGTAATGGAACATGTATTTTCGAGCCGCGGGTATATTGGGGAGCGCGGTTTATTTCTCTAGGCTGTTTGCTTTTTTAGTGATAGATGCATGTTCAACATATTTCGTACAGGGTGGGCTTCTTTCAAGCATTGAAGACCGCATATTATTTCCCTCTCAGGGCCTAGTTATTTCTAGATAGTCTGAAATAAAAAAAACAAGTCAAAATACCACACCGAAGCCGTGTCTTTGGCATAAAGAATCTAACTTGCTGACTGACTGATGTAGAGTCTAGCTGCATTACTCTATCTCTTCAATCCTGGGTCTCATACCACCTACAGTCTCGTTGCCACGTCCCGGATTGATCGATAACCCGGCTAGCTCACCGAGCTCACTCGGCGCTTCCCTTTCGGGAAGCAGTGCATTCATCTGCCAACCCTGCAGGCCTTCAATCACATCTCTAGCATGCTGCTTCACCAACCCGTCGTTGTCTGTCTCTTCCACATACCCCAATATTCTCTGCACATCTTCAAGACTCTGCCCCACAAACCCAAACCCCAATTTTTTCCCTTCTGCTCGTGCTGTATCTAATGCCTTGACAAAGTACATTACTAGGAGAATGGCCGCGCGGCGTAGAATCCCTTTCTCGGGCTCTGATTCAAGAGTAAGGATGTGAATGCTTAGATCTATCGCTGTTGACAATAATCGTGATCCTATACCCGCAATATTTGCTTCTATTGCCGAACCGAGAATGGATACTGCAGAAGCCCGGACCCGGACATCTTCTGATCCTCGTTTGCTCTCCCAGCCTGAAGTAATTTGTGACAGTATCTCATTGTCCTCGTGTGATTCTGTCTCGAGGACCTCGTCAAGCTGCGGAACCGGACCGTCCCATACTTCTTCTGCTTCTTGGTTCTTCTTCCGCTTCAGCTTGTTTCGTTTGTGTTGTTCTTGTTCGGTTTTCGGTCTGTAGCCTCGGCGACTTGCAATAAATATCAAGCCCTCACAGACCGATATAGCTGCTTCGCCCGAGAATGCTGCGGGGCTGTCTTGGACAACTTGAAGTAATGCTTCTCCGAGCCGTAAACGTTGGTCCAACTCGGAGTCTTCATTCGAATCCACGTAGCGGTCAATAAGATCTTTCATAACTGCTTTGGGGTGTCTGTGGGATAGCTGAATAAATGATTTAATGGCCCTCAGGTAGATGTACTCCTCGCTATCTTGAAGGAGAGATGAGAAGAGGACGAGAAGTGCTTGGATGTCGAGAATAGAGCTGTTGGTCCTGATCAAGTTGGAGATGAGTTCAAGACCTTGAGCCCGGACGGGAGGTGGTGAGTCGGTTGCCGTGAGGTATGAGATTGCGAGATTGTATGTTTTGCGATCTTCCAATTGCTGGTCTGTCGGTTTGCGTATTGTGGGATTCTCTGGTTCATCGATGGAAGTACGAAACTTCAACAGCAAAAGCAAATTTTGTGCCGTTGTCGATATTTCTTGACTGCCCTTTCGATTGATAGTCTGTAAGGACGCTTGAATTGCGTCTAAAGTTTTAGTTTCGGAAATGCCCTTGAAGTTTGGGGACGTCAAAACTATGTTCAACAAGCTCAACGCAACTGGAACTGTATCGTCTGTAGTACCATCTTCATTGCTGGCAACAGCATCTGCAAGCACCTGATGAACTAGCTCAAGTACTTGATGCGAATCGCTGACGAGTTTGTCTGGAAAGGCAGTCATCATCTTTTGCATAACCTTAGCTTCAATAAGTCTAGTTCCGATACTCTGATCCTGGTTTGTTGGCTCGATCCGTGTGGATATTTTTGGTACCTGTTTCGATTTGCTGTTTTGAGAGAACCACTTGCCGCAGAGGGACATGAACAAGGTGGAGATTTCTACGTCAAATCCGGGAGTGGCAGCAAGCATCTCCATCAAGGAAATAAATCGATCGCCTGCCCCGTCAATCTCCCCCAAGACCGGCAAACTGTCCCGAGTAGGGTTAGTTGACTCTTGGATTTGTATGCCGCCGTCCTTCGCAACAGCATATTCCCAACATTTTTTGTCGGGGTCCGCCCTGCCCCTGAATGTCAGGTTCTGCAAAACCGTAGACAAAATGGAGGAAGAAGTAAGTTTGCCAGTCTTGCTGGTCAAATCTTTGGACGAAGGCGAAAGCTGGACTAATGTGCTCAGCAGCCGTCGTGCTGGGTTGCAAAATTTGGATTTAGTCGTCTCGTCGTCTTGGGGCCATGAGGCTAGGGCCCAAAGAGGGAGAAGAATTGGCCCAAGAAGTCGTTTGGCTAAGGAAGGATGGGGATGTGAAGTTAGGAGCGTTGACAAGTTTCGAATCCCTTTGGCCACCTCTTCAGATGTTATGAGGATGTTAGGAGTCCCTAAGGTGATTATTGGTTCTTCTGGAGATGCTTCTCGAGATGATCTTGGTGCAGCATTTGGATCAATACATCGTAGTATCGGTTCCACAAATGCTCTCCAGCCAGGCATTCCTATATGCACCGATTAGCGGAAGTCTTGGAAACGAATCAAATCGCATACCGGGAGCACCATATTGCTTCCGCCCAAGAACTCCGAATCCAATAATGAAAGCAGCAGCTTTATCCATTTCGGGTTCCCCTTCTCCTTGAAGAAGGGAGAAAAGTTGGGGACCAATACCCGAAAACCAGTCGTTGGGAGTCATGCCTCCTGGAGGGGACGAGAGAAGCCGTGACGCAGCATTCAAAGCTTCGTGAGAGATCCCTGAACGCTGATCACTACCAGAGGGAGCGTTGAGTCGAGCGCTCGGGTGTACGGAAAGAACAAATTCGATGGTATTTTGAACACCACGAGGTCGGAGGGGTAGTAGCGCAAGAGCTGATATGAGCGGCGCACGTAGCCATGGCTGAGTTCGACTTGGCTGTACGAGTACAGTCAACACTGGAAGGAGCGCCAGACTCTTTGTGCTATAGATGGTTAGCAATAATCCGATGGGAGAGTCTTGAACTTGCCCGTCCAGGAGAGTTTTGAACGGTGGTTGGTTTTGCCGTCTGGTCTCCTCCGGTAGATCAGGATCGTAGGCAGCCTTTCCAAGTTGTAAAATTCTGTCCATCAAAGGCGGCCGGTTTTTATCCCCTGGAGCCTCCATCTCGAGTCAGAATTATACTGTTGTACCACCAGTACTGTATGCGCAATCGAAAAATGGCAACGTGATCTAATCCTAAGTTGACGAGTTCAACGCTTATATACTAATAATATCATAATATAAATTCACAAACAGAGAGCACTGCTACCCAATTGTACAGTAGTGAATCTTTGAATTCATCTGATATGAGTTCAATCAGCAGACTGAATGAGCGTCTTTGCCCTGCTACTAAGATGAGTGCTGTCGATTTTTACTCGACCCAAGTGCATACAAGAACTCCCCTTCCTAAGGTGATATAAGTGGCAATAGATCAAGTTCTTGGTCTCCCTCCACAAGCTCGAGATTTTCTGGTGAGCCATATCACATGATTATTGATGGTCACATGCTCTGGCGATTTTCTTAGTCATCAATGCATGCACATCTACACGTCGCGTGTGACTTCTGCTCTTCTTCTTCTTCCAACCTCTTCCAGCCATTGCTTCTCGAATGTCGATTGCAATGCTCCAAACTTCATCTCTATATCTTACCTCTTACATCACTACCTAAAGTTGTCCTTCAACCGGCGTCAGCTTCGAATCTCTCAATTGCAGACCCAAACGCGAGACGCGCCCCTTCAGATGCTACCAGATCTCCTGTCAACACGCGACGGCAACGCTTCTCTCGCTCTTTCTTCAAAGAGCACTCGCAAACCAAGCATTTCACCTTCCTAACAGTTCTCTGATTTACATCCTCCGCAAGGAAGTATCGTGGTCAGAACTTAACCCTAAGTAATTGTTGGTTCTAGCTTTGCGGTCACAGTTATTCGTCCAAACGACTAGGTCTCCGACTGCCGAGTGTTGATTGCAACGTCGAGAGGCTGAGCGTCTTCTACAGAGCATGGAGGTTGAAAAGTTGGAGGGATAGTCCAGATGTCGAGAGACAGTAGAACAGAATTCCCCCACGGTCATTTGGGTAAAATCTTCAGTGAAGGTGCCGTCAGGGTCTTCGGCTGGGCATTATACTCTGATCATTACAGATCGTCTTGTCCGATGCTACACTGGCTGATATGGGGAGGAGATGCAATGTGGGAAGGGTACAGGCTCTCCTCTGAGGAGCGGTCTTTGGGATCTTCATCAAGCTGTCTCGAATCGATCAAAGCGCTCTCTGTTACCTCTCGACGACAATATGGTTGGGACCCTTTTGGAATGCAGGAACTGAGCACAGTATCTTCTTTCTGGAAAGTCTACAAACAGACCGTCCTTGGTGTATGCTTCCACTTCCTCGTGGTTGTGATTTGGCTTTGACTGCACTTGCCTTGACCATTTGCATTGCATTTGTAGCGAGCCTTCATTTTGGCCTTCAAACAGAAGCTACACACCGAGGACAGTCCTTCAAAGCACCTCGGTGTTATGAGGATATGACATATTGACATGCTCCGGAGTTCCTCGCACCCATTTGGAAATCTCCTCTATTGTGTCCCCTGAGATGAGATTCGCTCGGTACATTTCAGTGAAGACGGCCCGTACCCTTCTTTATCCTACCAGTCTCGCACCGAGGACGTTGCATCTACCCTCACCAACCACCAGAAACTCGCTTTCAAATACAGCGCAGTCAGCTCACAAGACCTTGCCACGGCAGCAGCCAAAGGCATAGTCACTTCGGTGTGATCTCAATCAGCCGCATCAACTTTCTCCCCTGGGCTACATCTCAGGGTCGATGGAAGACGCCGACACATCGTCCTTTCATCCTCGCGATGCCTGTACAACTTTCCTCCTTTCGGAGACGACAACGCGGTTTTTGTTGATGTCTTTTGTCCGCTTTCATTCAGCCCTGCCTTCTCATCCCATGAGATGCGCAGAGGAAACATAAAACTAATCTCAGAAGACAATGCTTCCCAAACAGAGAGAAGCCTGCCGTTTGCGTTGGGATTTCTGATTATCTTTAGTCCGGCTTGTCTCGCGTCCGGTCCTCTGCTTGATTTCGAAAGCGCTGTTGCCGATTCTCAATTTTTCCTGGCGTGATACGGTTGCAGATTAGCTTATGCAGATTATGGGGTGCGAAAGACTGAAAGCATGGTGAGATTCATTCCGAGTTCCTACACTGCTAACTAGAATCGAGTGTCGACTGGGCATGAGGACGGAATGGGCACGGCGTCCAGATCGGGACCCATCTAGAGTTGGTGTCAAAGCTTAGTGCTTGTCTGAGCTGGGTAGCGCTGTACCTTTTGCCTGATTCTCGAAAGTTAATGCTTGTTTCTCTTATAAGAGGTGTTTCTGGAGTGGATGATCTCATGGAGGGGCTCGGAATATGGGCAGGCTCGTTGGGGGCAGCCCTGGGTTGTCTCTTCGGAGGCAACCCCTCCAAACTTTGGGGATAAGTCTACCTCTAAGCTCAAATGGCTCGTTATTGATGGGTGCTGACATTTATCGTAGATCGCTACGACACAGAGCTGGCGGAAGGCAGAGTGAAGAGGGGGCTTGACAGGGGAAGTACGCACTGGTGGACCAAAAGCTTTTCCGTGCTCTGTATACAGAGAACAATAACTTTCAAAAGCTTCAAGTTGTCCAACGGCTTCATGTTCAACATATGTCCTTCAAGCTTTCCTTACTTATGGGCCAACAACCTTCACCCAACACCCCAAATGCCTAGAGGTCCATTCACTCCTAAATTACTCTCTCCACTCTGCAGCCTCCTCACCCGCCTCACCAGCGTGCCCACGCCCAACGGACCAATAATGGTACATAGTACTATGGCCCACGTGACCACTAGATATATATCCGAGCTGCCACTGCTTTGCTGGGAAGAGGCAAAGAGACCGGTTGTTTCAGCCAGAGACGCGATCAGGAAGCCGATTTCACCACGCGCCGTCATCGCTGTGCCGAGGATTGCTGCAGGATAAAGGGAGAGTGGCTTTTCTATTTTAGGGGGTGATGGTATTGGTGTCGATGAGGTTGAAGGATCAACTGCCGTAGAACTTTCTGCTGTTGGCGGTGTTGTATCTTTACTCTTGTCTTTCTTTCCTCGCGTTCTCATCTCATGCGATTCAGCGTTGAGTGTAGTGCTGCTACTGTTATTCACTTCTTTCTTGGGCTTGCCATACATCCAGCTAAAGCACACGCCGGAGGTGTTGGGATAGAGCGAACGCTCTTTGGAACGCGGACCTGCGGCCAAGAGATATCCATGCGAATAAGCCATACTCCTGTGATGAGTTTTGCGAAGAGCATAAGGATTGTGTACACGATGCCGCGCCAGACGATTTCGCCGCTGAACATGTCTGTGATTGGGATGGAAAAGCCGATTGATGCCTATTGTTTGTCAACTAAGAGGATATGGGGGACGGTTGGGGCTTGGCTTACGAAGAAGAATGGTTTTAGGATGCGTTGTGCAGCTGTTGCGTAATATTTCTCGTATACTGCAATGCCACTTGATTCAAGGTGCTCATAGCAAACTGCCTCACGCCGCGTCTCTTCGGATTCCGGCCCAGAGCCTTCTCCTCTTCTTGTGGATGGTCTCGTAAGCTCAACGCCAGACACAGACTTGCTTCGCTCCAAAGTTGAGCTACCAGGTTCCGGTAGAGCAATGCCCGTAGCAGGCCCAGAATGCTCAACCTCACTATCCCACCAACTAACCGCAGCCCCAGCCAAATAAGCAGTAAAAAGATTCGAAGTCCCGGCATAACTAGCACTAGTAACAAGCCCAAGCAGCACCAGCGTATGGATGATAAACGCGGTATATGTCCCCCTACAAAA
>QGMG01000699.1:0-20326 GCA_007825325.1 Lachnellula cervina | reverse complement strand
TTATAAATAATTAGAATCTTAATACTGCCTTAAATAGGAAGATTCTATAGATTATTAAATATAATACTTATATTATTTATATTCTTAAAGCAAAATAAGAATAGTATATTAGAAGAAATAATATAAAATGTGAGAGTCCCTAATAGTATAGAAACCTTAATAGTTCTCTCTATTATTATATTACTAATTCCAAATTTAATTATAAGACTCTTCGATATTATATTAATAGTAATAGAGAAGTCTAATTGCTAAAGCGCTTGAACCTACACTTTTCTAGCTATTAAGATTTTAGCTACTCTAGTATTAGATATAATGCTCTAGAATTTAATAGTATAGTAATCTCTAAATATAAAGGTAGAGTATTCTTTTAGCTACTCTTTATTGAAAATATTAATCTTTATAACAGTATAGTAGATTACCTAATTGTTCAAAATAGCAACTATTTCAATACTATTAACTTTACTAAATTTAATAAAATAGCCTTTATAGTAATTATTAACTTCTATGTCTATAAGTAGCTACTCTACTTCTAACAAATTAGTCTCTTTCTTAAGGTCTAGAGCGCTCTTATATTTAGCTAAAAAGACTGCGAAATATATAATAGTTAGCTCCTTCTTATAGGTTAGGAATACCTTCTATTTGTAAAACAACTTTTGCTTATTATTCTTAGAATGATTTAATAACTAGTATTCCTATTTGCTATAGACATAGCACTTCTTCTAATGCTATATTCTATTATTAGAATTACCTCTAAAACCTTTATAAGAGCTTAAGCTGCCTTACTAACTGCCTCCTTTAGAATTACCTCTAGAGGATAAGTTTCTATAATCTTAGCTATTACCTTTATATTAGCAATTAGTATAGAAGTGCTCTAGCTTATAGTAAGGCAATAGTTATAAGCTAAAATTTAGATTAAAATTTAAAGCAAAGAACTACTATTACTATATTATATTATACTAACTAGACACCTTATTTAATATTACAGTTCTAACTATAAAGCGTAGTTCTAAGTATATACCTTTATAGGTATCTACAAGTTTATATAGCGCTAAACTGCATTTCTTAATACTATAGTAAGCACTAATAACTTGATTATAAATGCTTCTAAGTAACTAATATATCTAAGTTAGGCCTTATTAAATCTTCTAGAGCTTCTTAAAAAGCATTCTAAGGCATTCTAGACAATTATTAGTAGGGTTCTTATTAATAACCTTCTAAAAGGTAGTCTTACACTATTCCTTTATATAGAGCTAATAGTTTTCCTCTATCTCGAAATGGACTCGCATTATAGTAATCATTTGACTAAAAGCTATTCTATTTCCTATAATAGAGTTATAATAGAAGTCCGCTGTATTATTAGTTAGTATAAGCGAAAAACTATAATAAAATTAGTCTTATTATAGACTAACTTTTTAATATAAATCGTAGAAAACCTTAAGTTTAGTATTAAGAATATTATATAATTTGCTACTAAACTTCTAATCTTTATTATAATATAGCTTTGCTAGTTCTATAATTGTCTTTATTAGAGAATTATTACTAATATTATTAAGAAGCAAATTATTAAGGCTATTAAACGGCTATTACTACTACTATAGCTAATACTACTATATTATAAGATTAGTATTATTAAGAGCTTCTTACTAATTATAAGCTCGCTTAGTCGCTTGTTCTACTACTTTCGTAGCTTAAGCTTCTTCTAATATAGTATAAGCTTATATAAGATAAAGCTGCGCAGCTATTACCTAAGGCTATTACTACTAAGATTAAGGCTAATATTATTAACTATTCTATTATAAAGCATTTATAGAGTTGTTTTAGACGTTTTGCTAATTGTTCTAAATATTGTTTTAGAGTTATTAATAAATAATAGGTAGTTGTTACGCCTATTAAGTACTATTTTGACTAGGCTGCTATTAAATAATAGTCACAGCTAGAATTCTTAGCATTAATAGTAATAATTTAATAATATTATTAGGGTTCTATTATAAGTTAAAATTACTATTTATCACCTTTATTTCTATCTTAATCTCTTTCTTAGTCTACTTAATAAATTTGGGAGCCTTAAGGCATCTCTATAATATAATATTTAATTGCTTATTGCTTTAAGGGATTATAACACTGCATTGCTATATCTAATTATATAGAAGATATAAAATAATACGACTTGCCTTATTTTATAGCTTATTTGTCTATTCTCTAAAGTTATCCCTAAAGGTTTTCTAAAGCAAATAATTATTAATCTCTATAAGCTTATAGCCTTAGAGGGCATAGAGAATTATACTATTAATAAGCACCTTAGTATAATATATAAGATTATCTAGATTAAATTTCTCTCCCTAGCGCTCTTTATTTATATATCTAGCGTGTGCCTATAGTAGAGGCTATAATATAGGTATAATTTTAGTGTTTTTAGATATTTTTATCGATTTAGAGTATTTTGTGTAATATGAATTTGAGTATATAAAAATAACTAAATTGTAAGATTAAAACTTAAGGTATTTATATAATTCAAAGAGCTTATAAGGTTATAAGAGTATTAGATTCTCTTATAATATTGATTTAGGTTCTTTGCAAAGGTTATTAACCTCTTAAGAAGTCCTCTTTAATCGCTAGATCTCGACTAGATCTTTATAAGAAATATTATTCTATATAATAGATATAAGCTAAAAATTGTAATAATTCGACTAGTAACAACTTCTTTCAATTAAGAAGAAGACGCTTTCCCTTCCTATTAAATTCTTAAGCTCTAAGAAGCTTAAAACTGCTATGTAATTGCTGCCTATTTTTCTTCTAAAAGCATAGCGTCTTAACTAGTGCGCATTGCTATCTCTTCTTTGTAAAACCTAGCTGCTCTATAACTAACTATAAGGTTAATTACTAATTAGTGTTAGTATTACAAGGTGATCACTTAACTACTCAAGTAGGTTAGTTCTAAGGGTTCTAGTGGTTTGTTTTATTAATGCATAGCTAGGTTCAATGCTACGATCGATGCGCGAAGGTTATGCCTTCGCGCTGACTAAGCACGCGCTAAGTCACATGACCATTGCGTCTCTCCCCCGCAATGCGTATTGTCCAAACACTAAGTTAGCAAATTATATATAAAATACGCATTCCCTTTAAGTAAGTTATATAGAGTAGACTCCTTAACTTTAAAATTCTTTCATATATCCAATCTCGTGTTTTCGTATTATGCCGGCTTGACTGCCTCTAGTAAAACCCTATAGATAGAGTGTATATATAAGGAGAGAGATCAATCATATGATGCAAACTTTGGTCGGTGTCTTTGATGCCTACCCAAAACAGTCTCCTCGTTTTCAAAACACGGATATTTTGATTCAGCCTCATATAAGAGTTCCTGCTAAGCGAAACTTATATAGTCAAACCAGACTCGTTCTATCAACTCTAGCCTAAAGGAATAAAATCTATACTTCTACCCTAGGATAAAACATGCCTCGCAAGTTATAAATAATGATTTTCAGTACAGGAACCTCTACTCCTCAAATTTAACAAGAGCTCTAATATATCAAAAGCGTCTTGGCTAGCATAGCTTTAGTATTCCACATTCCACATTCCACTCATAATACATACTCGTACCTTCCTTCTAATCATCCACCGATAATCCGACCTCTTCACCATATTATCACCTAAAATGTTTTACGATTCGCTTCAGTTTACCCTCCCCCCTTCTTAACGCATACGAGAAAGACAATATATAGGTAATCCCCATAACTTCAAACCTATGCCCAGGCTCGGATCCTACCTAGGCAACCACAGCCCTAAATAATTACCCACGCACAACCACGATTCCAGAACACGAGAAAGGATTTTTAAGCGCAGCATATTTCTCAATTGCGCGCTTACCATACCGCAAGGCTAAAAGAGCAGAGCACAGCCCGTAGGATACGATAGTCAGACCAACCAAACGCTGCAAACGCAATGCGGCAAATGGAGCCAAGAAAACGAAGCTTACCTCATCTTTAACGCGATTGACAATGCCTAGAGCTAGGATTTATTACGTTCGCGGATATGGGATGTACAGTACTCGTTCGATCATGCCTAGAATTACACTTCACCCTCACAATCAGATGGCGGGTCGTGAAAAACACGAAGTCGGAATTAGGCTTTAGGAATTTCATTCGTGAAGGCATAGCATGGATCCTAGATACGGGATCATGACATGGTGCACTATGCTCAAGGGAAGGATACGAAGAATGGGAGAAGGAAGAGTTGATGAAAAACAAGGTGTATAAGCCCCATGGAAAGGATATATAGTCTCAATCTTTCTTAAGAATATATTTCCAGATAGATATAAAACCCATCTCAACTTCCCTCCCTTCCTTCTCCTGAAGAAACAACAAAAGAACACAACACAACCCAACCATGCCTCTAAAATTCTCCGAATTCACCATAAACCCAGTTTCAAAACCATCCCCCATCACCACATCTTCGAATCGCAATTTCAACCTAGCACCCCTCTTATCCTTCATCCGCACCTCCTCGCCCTTCTACGCGCACCTCCCAGTCCACGCACCCAGTCTCCACGACCTGCCCATCACAGACCCAGACGCGTACTGGGCGCGCTGGCGGGATGTCTTGACTGCGCCTATCACGGCTGATGTTGTTACGCGCGCCGGGAGCCTGACTGATAGTGGGAAGAAGGTGTTTTTGAGTAAGGAGGAAGTAGATATCGCTGCCAGCATGAGCGCTGAGGTGCTTGTGGAGGGGGGGATGGGGTTGAGGGCTGGTGATCGGGTGGCCGATGTTATGGAACGTAGGTTTATGTTTATGCCCCTTAATTATCCTGCATTAATTGCCTACCTTTCCTACTCGAGGAAGAAATCAAGGAGGAAAGGAAGAAAGAAAGAACCGCATACTACGTACTTTCTCAACAATCACTTTCAGATATCCAGAGAAAGGAATGCTCAGAAACTAACTCACTATACGTATAGCAACCGACGCCTCCCCCCAAAGCTCCTTCACCATCCTCCCCATCTCAGTCATCCACCTCCCCTTTAACACCACCTCGCCCCACGCGCCCATCGAGGAATCGGTATCCTTTATCGAGATGTACGACGCTACCGTCCTGCTAGCCACCTATTCCACACTAGTCCGAATCATGGATTCCGGTGCCGTTTTGCCGAAGCTGCGTTTAGTCATGTACTCTGGCAGATGTTTCAGCCCTCCGAATCCCACTTCCTCATCAGTCTCTCTTCCATCCCTTGCCGACGCCACTTTCCCCAACGCTGTTATCCGGCCTAGCGAATTCTCATCTCTGGCCACTGGACTGTTAGGGATCCCAACAACGTTTACGCATACTCAAAACAACGCTAGTAGCGAACAAGAAGTCAAAGTCAAAGCAGAAGTAGAAGAAGACGAAAGAAATATCGATGCTGATGTTGATAGTAATGGCAATCTTTTCAAGGTGGTAGCGCCGCTTGTAGTGCTGGAGATCGTGGATGCTGAGGGGCGAGCTATCGTGGAAGAGGAGGTTAAGGGTCGGGTGCTGGCTACGCATTTGGTGAGGAGGTTGCAGCCGCTTGTTAGGTTCCCGACGGGGGATTGGGCGGTGTGGGTTGATTATGGGGGGAGGTTTTTAGGGTTGTTGAGGGGTGAGGGATAGGTTTGCTGTGTTTTGTTATTAGTTTCTTTGTTGGTTCGGGTGTTGTGGTGCGGATGTGGATTAGGTTGATAAACTTGGTGTGATTTGGTGGTTCAACATGGAACATTGGTTTCCTGCAATTGGGGATTCGTTTTCTGGGTGACTGGCTTGCTTTTAATTGACGCTTTTTATTCGCGCTTTCAGAGATATGCAAGAAGTTTTGAGTGCTAAATGCGTGGAGTGGATTAGAAAAGGGGGTGGGGTTGCCCCCTTTTCACATTTTAAGCGAGGAACATGAAGTGATGGCTCCCCGAGTCTCTCCTCAGCCCCTAGGGACTCAGGCTGGAATAAAATGCCTGTTGATTAAGAGTATTCGTGCATGGCGCATACCGCATTGTTTTCGACTTCAATCGTGCCTGCACACAAAACAGAGTTTAAGTGAAACAAGCGATCTTCTTGAAGAAAATCTGTGGTAGAGGCATTTGATTCAATTTTTCTCAAAACCACTACCAGAATCTGGCATTAAACAAGCTACGACAGCTTTCAAGAATGAAACTTTATTTGTCAGAATAGAATTCGTTCTTCGGAACAGGTACCGAGTACCAGTATAAAAACCATATCACCACATTTCATTCCCGCCTTGTTCCTGTTCTGTACTCGTACATATACACTTCTTTAAAAGAGCTTCAAATGACACCATGTAATGCACTCCAAGTCCGTAATCTGACATCCCGATCCGTCCCGTCTACCTTAAAATCCAAACTTTCGCGCTGCCCAGGCATCGAACGCCTCAAGTGGAGCATCATGTTGCCGCGTAGGAGTTGCAGCCACGGGTGGTGGAGTAGTGGTCGTGTTACCTCGTGTGACTGGGCGAGAGTTCTCCGAAACGTCAACGTTCTTGTTCTGTACTCGGGAAGAGTCAGGACGCGCAGGCGCAGTGAAATTCCGCTGAACAACGGGTGTGACTCTCTCCTGTATCCTTTCACCTGTGCCAGCACGTCGTTCAGAACCTTCAAAGGCTTTAGAGCTTCCTGAGGTGATGGATTTTGTTCGGCTTTCCTGGTTCGCGTTCGCATGCCAGTCAACGAGTCGAGTTGGAAGACCAGGTCTGTCGGATGTCGTATGCTCGAGTTGAGTTGGAAGACCAGGTCTCTCGGATGTCTTATGTTCGAGTCTGGCCCTCAATGTGTCCTCTAGCTTTTGCCTCTCATCCCGCTGGTCCAACTTACTGTCCTCTCTCTCGCGGACTCTTCCTGGATCCGCAGCCTGGTAAGGATCTTGGATTGAAACAGAAAGGGGGGGTTTTTGCAGCGGTCTTGTCGGGTTTGCAGCCTGGTATGGAGCTGTGATTGGAGCAGGAGCGGGCGCTTGTTGCGGCGGAGTTGTTACAGAGCGGGAAGCACCACGAAAAGTGCCTTCCTCCATCTGCTTTCTAAGCGCCTTCATCGCTGGCCTCCTAACGCGCTCTCCATTCTCATCAAAGACCGCCTTCCGCCCCCAGTTATTCGGAACCGTATCCCAGCTCTTTTGCAGCACGGCGGCCTCTTCTGCTTCCTTAGCTTTCCGCTTAGTAACCTCCTCTGTGAGCCTATCGAATTCCCGCCCGGCGTTTTTGCGCTGATCGAGGCTCTCGGCGAGCTTGCTACGTAGGTCTAACTTTAGCTGGGCTTGCTTTTTGGCGCCTTCAAGCTCGGAAGGATTGGGGAGACGTTCGTTGCGCGAAGCACGTGGAAGCTTTGAAGGTGAAGGTGCAGTCATGGCGACTTGTGGCTTTCGGGTAGTGGCAAGCGTTGATGGAGAGGTTTCTTGTTCTTGGGAATCTGTAGTCTGCTGAGGAAGGTTTTTAGGCAGATTCACTGTCTCTGAGACCTCGACACCACCATTTGACTCGGCATGTTCCTGGAAACTGACGTTTCTCGGCTGCTTGGATGAAGATCCCATCGAACCTGTTTAATTAGTAAAAGGCCCCGCAGCTGAAGAGGGAAGACACCTACGAGGAGGCATAGGGTGCTGTTGGCGCGGAGGAGACAAGGTCAGTGATCCTGTTTCCACAGCAAGCTCGAACGCGCGAACCGCGGCTTGCTCTGCGGCAAGCTTAGGATCGGTGGTCTTCTTGCGCACAGGGAAAGGCGGCATAGGAAGAACTGGCATTGCTTCGGTCCTATAAGCCAGTTGAGACTGCTGGAACTGGATATCGAAGAAGATGGAGCTTGTTTGCTGTTTCTGGTTCGGAGTAAAAAGGGTCGAACTGAAGAGGAGAGGTAGCTTAAGCGAGCAAAACTTGAGCGAGGTAAACAACAACAAACACCTGACAACACCTCCTCGAGTGGAACAGGAAAGTCAGTGATTCTCACCACTTCGTAGTAGAGTATGTATAAAAATTACAAGGGCCAAATTAGGTAACAAAATCAATGTTTGAAAGCCACACGAACCTGCTTCGTACCGACTCGATCAAGGAGTCCTTCTGAGGAGGGGGACATCCTCTATGGCTACGAGATGAATGTAACGCATCTTACTTACACCTCTCCCTCAGCCTTCAGTCCTCCCTCTCGGGCCCCACGGCAGTGCCCCCGGAGGGCCAGCGGAGCGTCCACTCATAACGCTATACTATATAGAACTCTATGCAGGTCTGAATGTCGCAGTCCTCTTGTACCCGTGCTCCTCATAGCAAACTGCCCCTGATATCAAACTTTTCTTTGCTTCATATCCCATAAACTCATCATAATTCACATACCTAGTAACAGTGAAATCAACCACGGAGATTCAAGGGACAAACACGTCCTTTCATGTAAGCAACCGTCCTGAATTGCACTTTTTATCCCCGACAAGTCTTACCTTCCGTCAAATCAGTTGCGTCCCGTTTCACCTCGCACCGATCCGGCTCAATACATCCCCATGTCTCACCCTGCCATCTCTTAGCCATCTCGGCCGCTCCTCTAGAAGCGGTGTACGTAGCGTTGAACCTAGATGTCTGCAAGCCCGCGTACAAACCTCGAAGTTCCATCTGATCAAATGCATACCAACGAGCGTTTATAATATTTTTCTCCTTCTCCTCGGCCCCTTCGCCCATTACTAAAAGTGCTTCAATGGGTATGTTGTTAGTCACAAAATCAATGATGCATTTACTGATATCCTCTTTGAAGTTAGGATTGTCGTTCTGGTTCTTAATTCGAGGGATGGTACACGTTCGCGGGATACTTCGAGTATGGTGCACATTCGCCTAAATACGTTACAGGATCAACTCCTCCTTCGTGTAAGAAAGCGCCAGTATCTCCTGTGGCTGAAGCTGCCTTTCCTCACCCTCACACGTCTGGATATCGCGCCAATGTTCGCACAATCCATTCCCCATCCCAGCATAAGCGGCAGCAGCCTGGTACAGAGGAACGCCCGAATCGCTGTCCTTGTAGCTATTCAAGCGATGGAGACCAATGCATTGCAACGCTTCGTCGACATCTCCTGGGTGCAGATTTGGGAGGACGGGAGAGGTGACGACCACTCCGCCTGTGAGGTTGGACTCTCCATTTGCAGGCTGCTTTCGACGGTCAGGAGCTAGAGGTCTTGGAAGACCTGGCCAAGGGTATTGATGTCCTTTTTTGCGGGGAGCCTACGGGCTTTGCGGGACATTCGCTGAGCTTTCTCCAGTTCGTCGCGGAGATGGTAGAGGGGATATATTGGGGCAGTTGTAGGTCTGTAGATGTGGAATTTAGAAGATCTTACATGGAGTGCCAGGTGTGGTGGGCTGAAAAGTCGCGCATGAATTGAGTATACTCATTCTCTTCTTCCCACGACAGCTGCAGGAGAGTCAGCTTTTGCTCTGTCTAGATGAGATAGGTTTATTTACACGGCTAGCGTCTACAGTAGTGCCGTTTTCATATTTTATTAATACGGTGCTGATGAGGATTCGGATGATTTAGTATCTTGGGGTGGAGATGGGAATTGTCACGCAGAAGTAGAACTCAGATCAAACCCTACGCCAGGTACTACCATAGCTATTTTTGAAACACAGCTCCTACAGATAGGTACCAGTAGTCCACTATCCATCACCCAAGATTCTCTGTCTACCCCAATATTGTGCGGGGCTAAAGCCATTGGAGGCCAAGAGACCCCATACTTTCCATACGGGATCGAAGAGCATATTGGGGAATTTGAGAAGTAAGAAAGGAGTTTCGAGACGGGAATGAGCGATCGGGAGGGAAGTTTGAAGAGAAATTTAGAGTGAGAATACAAGCCATGTTGATGTGATGTACAAGACGTACAAAGGTACAATAGTTGGTAGGCTTCGCCACCAGGATTGCGGCGTGAGGAGTTGTGAGATAGGCAGCAGGGCTTAGCGCTTACATGTGCTCACGTGCTTCTCCCCCTCCATCTGAGAATAATCTTACCGATCCAATATGAATGAAGTATTGTATTTGTTGTGATCCTGGCATGGAGATGGCCACTTTCATATAAATATATACGGAGCGTTCTTCGAGATTGTATTTCAGCTCTCAAAACAAATGTTTCAGGGATCGCGCATGTCGCATTGGATACCACGTACGGGTAAGAGATACCTCCTACCTCTTTGTGAGGAGGATCTCATTCTGCGATTGCCATTTTGGGAATGCTTTGGGTTATATTACACGGACTAACAACACTAGGGTGGCCACAGGTTTTGAGTATGGAATGGCTTGGGTTGTTGGTCATGATACACCAAAGGAGGGGAACATGCTCTGCTACTGTACTCCATGGGAAGCCAATAATAATAAGTGTTTTGAACCTCGCTCGCAACCCCTTTCCCATTTAAGGTTTATATGAATGGCTTGTTTAAACGAGATGTGTAGCATTATAGTGGGATCGGGATGCGGGAGGCGGGGAAGGATCAACTAAGGCCCTTAGCGCACAGGCACAGAGGAGTACATAGGTAAGAGTAAGACCCCCATCAAATCCACATCCAACAAAAATACAATCAACAATGTCAGACTCCTCGGGAACAGTCTTAGTCACAGGGCCGAATGGTGGAATCGGCCTAGGATTCGTGTCTCAGCTTCTCCAAAGCCCTTTCGCAACAACACATGAAACCATATACGCAGTCCGCAATCCCGAGAAAGCTATCGCGCTCCAAACAATTCTCAAAACCGCACCTAAAGATCATAAACACCTAGTCTTACCACTTGACCTCACCTCCCTTGACAACATACGGAGATTCGCTGCTGATGTTAATAAAAGAGTGGCGGCAGGGTCATTACGGCCTATCCAAGCCCTTGTCCTCAACGCCGGGGTGAAAGACTGCATGGGTGACAATTTCACCAAAGATGGATATGAACACACGTTTGCAGTGAACTACCTCGCTAATTTCCTGCTGAGTCTCTTGCTCCTGGAAAGCATGGATAAGCAATGCGGGAGGATTGTTTACGTGGGCTCCACGGCGGCTTTCATTACTGGGGGCCCGAATCCAGAGATCTTTGTGAGTGAGCAGCAGAGGAAGACGTTCATTACCACGACGGAGAATATGGCAAAGGGCATCGAGGAGTTTCCTGATCCGAAGGGCGATTTATATGGTATTGGTGACAGGAGATATGCGTTGAGTAAATTGCTGTTGGCCATGTGGATGTGAGTCTCCACACCGGGCTCATGATGTTGGCTGATATGAAATCACAGGTACGAATTCCAACGCCGTCTCGATGCTGATCCAAAGCTCTCGAACATTGCAGTTCTAGGCTTAGATCCCGGATGGGTTGGCGGGACCGAACTCGCTCGCAACTGTCCTCCCGTTGCGAGGTGGTTCTTCTTGAACATCCTGAATCTCCTAGGGTACATAACGGCTTTCTTCTCGTCAAATCCGTTGATTCGGACCACGTCCAAGACTGGAGCCGATTTTCTGCGTGTCTGTTTTGACAAGAAGGCTTTTGGCGAGTTTCCGAAGGCGAGATATATTAATGGCTCCGAGCTGTATTATACCCCCGAGGAGGCGCGGGATGAGGAGCAGCAGAAATTGCTTTGGGAGGGCAGCTTGAAACTTGTAGGTCTCAAGGGAGATGACACTATCCTTGATAATTGGAAGTGAGGTCTGGGAGCGAATCAAGGCACAATTGAGCTGGAGGTGGAGAGATGCAAGGTATTAATTATCAGGTGGAGACCATGATGTTCCGGGGACGTGTCTACCTCTACATCAGGTACAGCAAAAAGTGAATGTCACAGAAAAAGTGAAAAGTGGTTTGAGCCCTGTAGCGACAGCTAGAAAGTAAATCCGTCGCTTATTTGATATTTTTATCTATGCCTTAAAATTTTCACTTTTTGCTGTGACATTCACTTTTTGCTGTACCTGATGTAGAGGTAGACTCGTCCCCAGCAACATTAGGTCTCCACCTGATAATTAAAGGCTTAGAGGATCAACAAAATCAACAGCTTTTGGTTTTCCGGGCTTGACCAAGCAATAATGAATCCGGTTATACTTGTAAGGTTCAGCTTCACCCTTCAACTGCTCCTGCAGCAAGCCAAGATACGAATCTCAGCACGCATTTCTCTTGCATAGCCCAGGGAATTCTCATAAAGCATTATACAAACCCAACCGTTATATTCCAGTCCATTGCTCTTCAGACTTAGCCCGTTGGATATTAAGCCTTATACTCCGTGAGAAGTATCTTGCACTGTGAGTCCTCTCCCCCAATTTTCAGTCATAAACACATTCCTCTTCCAACCCGCTCCATCCCATAGCAGCCTACCTACGCAATAAAGCTATGCTTAGATTACCTGTAATGAGAAGCAAAGTCCATATTCATATACCGGTATATATACCTACGGTATATTCATAGTTCATGATATGAGAGAGTACTGAAGAATTTGTGTGTTGACACCCCACTTCTGGTAATAGGCGAAATTGGGTGGCAAATATCTCCCAGCACAATTGCATCAATTCGAACATTTCTACGAAGTAACAAATGAGGATGTAATAAGCTGTATATGATTTCTAGAGACAGCTTGCCTATGGTGGTTAGTTTTGAGGTGCATGCCATGCCATACCATGCCGTGCCATGCAGTGTTGATTAAAATTCGTCGCATGACAGGTTCCGATGAAAAAGAGGTCACGGAAGCTCGGGGCAGAAGTTTTGCAGTTTCCCCGCCATACACCGCTACACCGGCCAATCCCCATCGAGCACTTCATCCCGATTGCAAGGACACTTCATTTCCCCTGCTGATAGCGACGATGTTATTGGATGGCCACAGGGATCTCGACCTTAATTCACAGGTCGGCTACCATCGCATGCGCGTGTAGCCCGTCTACCGTGGCTGGCTCCCCGCATTAACTGACTAGCTGCGAACTTGCGATGGTAAATAATTAGGTAAGGGTGTAAGGGTCCGTCTTTTACTCTTGTGCATCCATCCCTTTATCAACCTCCACCGCCACATCCTCGACTTGTACAAACCGCAGACTGTACACTGGCGATAAGATAGGGATGGCCACTTCGAAGCCGGCCGACGATATCATCACTCAGGATGCTCCACTTCAATTCCCTGCCGAGGACCACCTCAATCAGACCAGCTCCATGGACGAGGTCATCCGGAATGCCAAGACTGCCACCGACAGCGAGCATTCCATGAGCCTGCTCCAGGGTATCAAGCTGTATCCGAAGGCTGTCGCTTGGAGCATGCTGATCTCGACGTGTATCTGTATGGAGGGTTACGACGTGTGTCTTCTCAGCAATTTCTGTGAGTTGGGAAAATTCGGCCATCTTCTCCCCAAGAAGCTCTTGCAAACTGACCGGGTGATCTTCCACATCCAGACGGGTTTCCTCAATTCAACAAGAAGTACGGAAAGGAATTGCCGGATGGAACGTATCAGGTGCCTCCTGCGTGGCAAGCTGGTCTGAGTAATGTAAGTCGGAGATCAGATGACGAGGAATTTTTAACCATGCGGCTTACATGCTTCCCAGGGAGCCAATGTTGGAGAAATCATTGGTCTTTTCATTAATGGATACGTTTCCGAGCGATTCGGGTATCGCTACACCGTCATGACTTGTCTAACCCTGATCATCGCGTACACGGCAATCTTTTTCACGGCCAAGGATGTAGTTTCCCTACAAGTCGCTGAAATCCTCTGTGGAATCGTGAGCATGATCCAATTTTAAATCGTAGTATTATCACTAATGTCTCGTTAGCCATGGGGAGTATTTCAAACGCGTGAGTTGAGCGAGTGATTTGAGCATCCAATACGAAATGCTGATGTTGTGACCGTAGTTACCATCACATACGCCTCCGAAGTTTGCCCAGTCGCGCTTCGTGGATATCTCACTACGTATGTCAACTTTTGCTGGGGCCTCGGTCAAGTGATTGGAATTGGTGTTATTAAGAGCATGTTGGGTCGCACAGATGAATGGGCGTATCGGTAACTCGATGACTTCTCCCTCTGGATTCATACGGAAATTGACCATAATCCAGGATTCCATACGCCCTTCAATGGATGTGGCCAGTCCCACTTCTTATCGGCATATGTCTTGCACCCGAGTCTCCTTGGTGGTTGGTCCGGAAGGGCAGGATTGAGCAAGCAAAGAAGTCGCTTCTGCGTTTGACTAGTTTAAACAAGGAAACGAATTTTGATGCCGATGATACCATTGCTATGATGGTCCATACGACCGCTTTGGAGGAAAAGGTAAACTTTGCATCCAGCATAAAGGTCATCCTGCTAATATCGTCCACTAGATCACAAAAGGCGCAAGTTATCTGGATTGCTTCAAAGGTACTGACCTACGACGAACCGAGGTAATGCCCCACCTATCCTCCGATCCACGCGAGCTTTCTCAGGCTGACTTGTCTTCTTTCTAGATTGTATGCATGGTCTGGGCCATTCAAAACTTGAGTGGAAACTCATTCTCCGGATATTCCACGTGAGTTTCTCTGGATCCAAATCGATCGTACCGGCTAACATTTCACCATCAGTTATTTTCTTGAACAAGCCGGTCTTGCAACCCCTAAAGCGTATGATTTCGCGCTAGGTCAGTACGGAATCAATATGATTGGAGTTTTCGGTGCTTGGTTTCTGATGACTCTTGGCATTGGTCGAAGGTTAGTGAACTATGGACTCTACTTTTGCCTAGCACTCACCAGTGTATTAGATCGCTTTACATCTACGGACTTTGTGGCCTCTGCTCCATGCTCTTCATCATCGGATTCCTCGGCCTTGTTCCAGAAGCCCATAAAAACCAAGCATCCCTCGCCACTGGTAGCATGCTTTTGATCTGGGCTTTGTGCTACCAATTAACAGTTGGCACTGTATGTTACTCCTTGGTCGCTGAACTATCGACTCGGAGACTGCAGATCAAAACAGTTGTCCTGGGACGGAATCTGTAGTATGTATTACGAACTGGTATGGACTGTGATGTTTGCTGATCCATATATGTGTAGTAATATCGTTGCAATCATATGCTCGACCATCACGCCGTACATGCTGAATCCAACGGCTTGGAACTGGCAGAACTTTGCTGGTTTCTTCTGGGTACGCTCCATTTCCACTTCCACTTCCACTTCCATTTCCACCTCACCCTTTCTTAATTCCCAAATCCTCCCACCCTTTCCATGCCCCCATCATCTTCGCTTAATACATCCTCGCCCCCACATCTTTACCTTGCCTCCCCTGCTTCATTCGCTAACATCTCCTTTCACCTCCCCCCAGTCCGGCATCTGCTTCCTATGCATAATCTACACCTACTTCCGCGTCCCGGAACCCCAAGGCCGCTCATTCGCCGAGCTGGACCTCCTCTTCGAGCGTGGAGTCAGCGCTAGGAAATTCGCGAGCACGAGTGTGGATGTGTTTGATGAGGAGGTGAGGGGGGAGCGGGTTCTTGTGCCGCGGAGAGATGATGGGGAGAAGGGGAGTTTTGTGTGAAGGGGAAAGAAAGGAGTTGGATGAATGGATGAATGGATGGGTGTAGAGGCGGATGGGGACGTGGAGGAAAGGGAGGGATGTGGCATTTTGTGGCGTTATGTGATATGATATGAATCATGAGGTGCATGAGCAGCGGCAGGGAAAGCATATGGATAGGTGTAGGGACTGCATAAGCATAAGCATAGGCATAGGCATAGGCATTAGGATTCTTGCTCATACGGGAAACGCGCTGCCAAGTGCGACGGTGCAAGGATCGCGCCGTCGAAAGGAGAGAGAATTTACATACAGTACAGTACAGTACATACTTACAAGATTACATAGCCGGCGCCTAGAATGTTTGTTAATAATTTACAATACATACATACATACATACATACATACCCCTTCAAAGCCAAACTATGCCGTGGTACCTTTCCCTTGCAAGTGCGATGATATCTCGTTCTCCTATTATGGCGTGTCTACGGAGTAATCTAGACGTTGTCGCGGGAGTAGAAAAACTTCTTGACCCTGCTGAGTTATGTGTATAGAGAATTTACAAGCTATGGAAATGTTACTCCTGGTGCTCCGTACATCCCCACCTGGAGGTGAAGGCTACGGAGTATCGCTAACCAATCACTTCTGTTACACAGTATAAGGCTGAAGTCAATCGTACCAGCGATCGTGACTGCGCTGCGCCACTTCCTCCCGGGCGCAGGCGCAGCAACAGGCTTTATATAAACAACCAAGCCAAGCTTCTGATTCTAACTCTCTCATACTGCGTACTCCATAAAAGAAAACTTCAGTCGTCGCAACAACTTTTTACACGCCGTATCTTTTGCTCGGTCCTTGCATAGGAAGAAAGTTGAAACCCCCGGTCTGGATTTATATTGGTATAGTAATAAGGTAGTCATCAATTGCAGCTGGCCGAGTCGCAACAATGCTCGAACTCATCAAACACCTAAAGCCACACCACGAACAGCGACAGCGACACTCTCTCACGCTCCCAGGAAGCCCAATCCCATCCGTATCGCAGCCCGAATGCCAGTTCCTGACTAAACTGCCGCTGGAACTGCGGTTGATGGTTTACGGGCACGTGATTCGGTCATGGGGATGGGGGGGAAAGCTGCATGTTTTTGCGGATGATGGGGAGGATGATAGGAGTTGGAAATTAAGGTGTGCGAGTTGTAGGTATAGGGATGAGGAGCAGGTTGAGAGGGCGATGGTGGAGGAGCATAAGGGGCGGCATTATGTGCCGGCGATTGATATCAGTGCGTTTCGGGTGCGGCATGATAGGTGTTGTAGGGGTAGGGCGAAGGGGGAGGGGAGGTTTCTGAGTGTGTTTTTGAGTTGTCGAAGCATGTAAGTTGAATCCGCAATTCTGCTTTGGGACACTTCTCTTGATTTTAGGTCTCTACAATAAACGATGAATTATAAAAATTCATAAATTGAACTAATTTATGAATTGAACTGATGCTCTATAAACTAAATCAATTTATAACCTTATAAAGTGAAAAATCAGGCTATAATTTATAAATTTTTATGAATTATTAGCTATACTAGTAACTAATTAGGCAATAATGCTCCCCCCCTTTAAACCTCTTAATCTCCGCGCCTTCTAGCCTTCACTTTCCTCTAAAACAGGCATAGCTCCTCACTTCTCTATCTAATTAGATGTTATTTGCTAGGTTGTTTTATGCAATATAGACCCACCTTAGCTAGTTTTATATTAGTGCAGCCTATAGTAATAGTATTTAAACTTACTCTATTTATTTAAGTATAATACTATAATTCTACTTATTATAAGGCCTGTTTCTTTCTTATTTACTAATCCTAATAGCTCTTTATAAGCCTATATATACGCATTATTATAAGATCTATTACAAGGCATCAAATTGTAAGAGCATTATAACTTTCTAAGAAGAGGCGCTTTATATTAACTTCTGCGCTTAGAATAGCTAATAATGCTCTTATAGTAGTAGTAGGCGCTTTAAGACTATTTGCATTTGCCTTCTACTAGTCTAATAACTAATCCTTAGTATAAATAGCGCAGCTAGCTACTAGTTTATTAAAATAATAATCCTATTTATCCTCTAATAGTAATGCTACATTTAGTTAGTTAAGATAATATATCTTCTCAAGTAATAATCACTAATGTAATAGCATCCCTTTAGAATAAGGCTACTTAGTGTTTTGACTTGTTTAAGCTATAAAAGAGGAATAATATACCTTAAGCTACTCTTTAAGCTTTTAAATTTAAGTAGTTGTATTCTTATATTGCTATAAAATTAAAGAGGTCTTGATTTAGGGATTAAGTATATAAGCTATAAAAACTATTATATTTATATTTATTTTATTATTCTATTTGTTTAGAGCTATCTTTCCTACCTTAAAAGTATTAATAAGATCTTAATTAAGGTTAGTAAAGTTATTCTTCTAGTTAATTATATTATTAAGAAAGTTATTAATACCTTATATAATCCCTAGATATTAATCTAAGCTAGGCACTTAATTAGATACTATTAAAGTGTAATTATAAAATAGTTGTATTATATACTTAATCTACTTATAATTCTTTTATTATAAAGCTATAGGAATAAGATACTAATAAACAGGAAACTATATTGCAAATCGAGTTATTTCTCTTCTAAATTTATAAGCAATAGATATTATTAAGAATAGTAAATTCTATTAAGTATTAATATTAAGAGAAATTATTATGCTAGTAATCTTATTCTATACTTTATATTACTTATTACTAGCTTAAATATATAAAATAAAGGCGTGAACCTTTATATATATACTTAGCGTAGCACTAAGATTAGTAGGAAACTAACCTCTATTATAATCTATAGTAGTATTAATAATATCTTAAGCTTGTTTTCGAGTACTGCCGCAAAAATAACTAAAAATAGTCTTAGTAATAAGAGTAAGAATATAAGTAAGGTAGTATATTCGATTTAATTAATCTTTAAAGAAGTATTTATTATATTTAGCATTAAGCTTTAATTCGAAATAATTGCAAAAAGTGTTATTATTTAATATATTATCTCTATAAACTATAAGAAGCTATACTAATTAGATATTAACTTTAGTAGGAAAAGTGTTTATACCTTTTATATAATTTAGAGGTTAATAGTAATCTAATACTCTTCTATAAGGCTATTATCACTCTTAATAATAGTTCTAATATTAAGATCTTTATTAAAAGAGGCAAATAAGATATCTGCTATTCCTTTATCTAATTTGCTATAAATAGCTTTATTATACTTAATATTTATATAATAATGCTTCTAATTAGGTCTAATCTAATATATAATGCTTCTAATAATATAATAATAATTTTTGGATCCCTAGCTATTAAAAGCTATAAATAGTAATATATAGGTATTATCTAATAGCTTTGCTTACTTACTATAGACTATATTAAACCTCTTCTTAGCAAATTATCTAAAGGTATTACTATAGATAAAAGGATATTTGTAGTTACTAGAAGTATAAATAGCTTAGAATACTAAGTGATTATATATTAAAAATAACTAATTCGTTTAAATAAAGAAGTATAGGAAAGCTTCTTCTAGAGATAAGATACTATTTATAAGTTATAAGAATTGTACAATTCTAGTAGATTAAGTATTATTAAAATCTAGGCTATCTAAACTGTTTTGCCTATTCTGCCTTAGTCTTTTAGTAATAGTATAGGTAGATAGCTTATTATTATTATACTAGCTTTCTGTAAAGTGATAAAACTTAACTAAATAGTTATTTATAGAGCTACTATTACTATAGCAACTTGAATCTTTAGAAATGCCTCTAAAAGAATTATAATATTTATAATACTAATAGTAATCTTAAAACTATAGTTAATTCTTTACCTTTTTCTTTTATTATATAGTATTAAGATACTTAATATTAAAGTGAAAGCAAGTCTAAGTTCTTTCTATTAGCTATTACTATATTTTAATACTATATTCTTATACTCTCTATAGTATAACTATTATAGGAAAAGGGAGTAGTTAAGCTTTATTAGAGGCATTAGAAGTATTAGAAGCATCTAGTAGATTAGTATCTTTGTTATAGAGATTATCTATTACGCCTAAAGGAAAAAGGTTTTATTTGACTTCAATTTAAGAAAGAGAAGAAGAAGAGGGAGATTAAGGTTATAGAAGTGTTATAGCTCGTTACTATAAGTTAGTAAAAGGCTTATTAATACGCTCTAAATAGTAGTAATTAAGAAGTGTTAATTATCTTCTAGGAGAGTACTATATAGCAGCTAGAAGTAAGCGCTAAAGTGATAATAATAGTAGTGTTAATTAATATTAGCATTGCATTTTAGAAATATTTTAAGATAATTTTAGTAAGTGAATAAATTTTTTTATAATCTACTTTTACTTCTATAATAGCTAAACTACTATTATAAAAATTGTAAGATAGCTTAATTTAAAGCCTAATGCTCTTATAATTATATAGAGATTAATTTTAGTTAAAAACGTAGTTATATAAGAAAGATTTTGTATATTAGATTAGAGAGAGATTTGCTTAGAGGCCTTAGCGTATTTTAGCGTGTTTTATAATAAAGCTTTATAAAAATTTATAAATTATTTATAAATTAGTAGATCTATTTATAAATGCTTTATAAAGAGCAAATATAGTATAAATACAAATTATAAATCGAGATCTTAATTTATTTCATTCATTGTAGAGACCTACTTGATTTCCATATCACGTTTTTCTATATATTCCTATCGCTGTTTACCTACCTATCTAACATCCACACAGCTACACCGAAGCAGTCCCCCTCCTCTACACAACCCACCCCATATCCCTAATCTCCCTCCCCGCCTCCTCCCGCTTCCTCACCCTCGTCCCCCCGCACCACCTCTCCCTAA